>SNQJ01S0000555.1:252962-271701 GCA_010110895.2 Picea sitchensis
CAGAAGCATCCAGAGTTACTCAAGCGTTGCGGACAACACTTGTCTCAAGGGGAGGGGCATGTTAAGCCCTAATATTGGCTCATTACCCCTTAATTGGGGCATATTAGATTAGTAATGTTATTTTATTTATGTCGGCTTTAGGCGATTAGTTGTAATTATACCTCCCAGTCTCCTATATATACCAAGGAAACATTTTCATTTTGAATCATCTTGTACTTGAACATTTAAGTGGGGTAAAAGGAGGTTGCCCCCTCGAAGAGGCTTATTATCTAAAATTCTCTCTTTTTCAAGGCATTGAGTACTTCTTCTGAGGATTTTCTATGCTATATTGATATTTGATTCTTAACAGAAGGCCCTTCTAGCACTACTAACTCTTCCTAATCTGAAGAGTGGTCAAATTAACTGTATAGTCATCTTTGGAGCCTTCTGCTCCTCACAGTCAATCTCCATAACAGATTCTCTTCTTCGTCTTCTACTTCACATGGGTGTGTACATTCGTGTAAACTGTCTAAATAGTTGCCTCCTGCAATCGTCATCATAGCTCCTTCTCAAAACTATCACCTGTGACCTGCCCAGAACTAGAGACAAGAACAACATTTCCATGGTAACCTCCATGGAATGGTTAGTAAATCAAAAACATCTCCTAGAGGAGATCAATTTCATCTTGCAGACAAGTACATCATCAACAATGAGCATATTTCTTAATGGTAATCGTACCGACAGTATTCAGGTGTACCTAAATATTTGATAGCAATAACAAATAACAAAGCTGTAAAGACTATTATCCTAGGTACAATACTTTCTTAAGCAACAACAATATAAAATATCAAACTTGATATGCAAACCTGGAGTCTGGTGTTGTTGTCCTGCTTGACTTTCCTTCTATCGTTCATATGAAAACACCATTGTCTAAAAGACAAATTCTTCATCCTTTGATGCCTTTGAGTGCTCTTCAGCATCTACTGAATGTGCATGGTGTTTCTTCTTCTCCTTTTTATTTCTATCTGGACATTGGAAGGCATAATGTCCCAGCTTCTAGCAACTGTAGCATCTGATCTTTGACGCATCCTTCTTGTAACGAGGTCTCTTAGACTTCTTCGACTGCCTTCTTCCTTTTTCTTTCTCTTCTTCACTTGAGCAGCAAGTGCTTGATTTTTATCTTCAATAGTCTTTTGTGTCTTGGATATCAGCATGGATTCCTCTTGATTGCAATTTGACCATAACTTGTCAAACTTGGGCAATCTCCTTCTTGCGCAAATTCCTTGGACAAATGGGTCCCATGAGGGAGGGAATCCATTGAGTGTGGTGGTCACAAGTTCAGTGTCTTCTACTGGATCTCCAATAGTTGCTAATTGATCCTTGATCTGCGATATCTTCATAAAATAGTTGGCCACTGTATCTGACTTGTTCATTGTCATGTTTCTGAGTTGATGCCTCAAAGTAAACTTTCGATTGGTATTCTTGCTTTCATAAAGTCTGGTTAGGGCATCAAACATCTCCTTTGTTGTCTTTAGTTCTGATACATTGGGTATCAGGTGATCCTTGATTGACTCTATCAAGATCCTCTTGGCCTTGACCTCGTTCTTCTTGAAATTTTCCTTTGCTTCTTCGTCTTCGGGTTCTGGAAGCATCTTCTTGACGTGATCCAATAATTCATTCTCTTCTAGAATGAGTTATATTCTATGCTTCCAGGATCTGAAGTTATCTGCTCCATCCAATCTATCCTCAACTCTCATATTGTTTGACATTTTTGCCAGTAGAAACCCTAGCACTAAAAAACCTTGATTTTTCAATCTTCACCAAACTGCATGCTGAGGGTTTCAGGGGGTGCGCTAGTTTAGGGTGCACTGCTCCATGACGGACTTATTCCTAACGTCCTTGGAATAGTGCTCAACGAGCTTGACAAAGTCTTGCAACTGCAAGGTGTTGCAAGGTGTCGATGTACCGATCTTCCTTCCAATGGTTAAATTGTTCTGAAGGTAACCAACTCTGATACCATGTTGGATTTTCCTTATTTACAGAGCATTAGTGTGACTAGTGTTCTTTTCCTTCGTTACTATTAACATATATATCATGTACTGAGCAGTAGCAACATAAACAAGAGACGGAAAAGAACACGAGATTTATCCCGGGAAAACCCCAAATGGGGGAAAAACCCAGCAACCTTTCTTAGATAGATTTTGTTCACAAAGCAAGTCCAATCAGATAAGCCCGAGCACAAGTGCTAGCTTAACCAGAAATACCACCCCAGCTGCAGCAGCAACACCATACAAAGGTAGTGTACTCCTCAAGGAGTAGCGCACAAGAGAGAGATACCAAAAGACTGAGCAATAATAAATTATGCAGTTGCAGCTACTGTGTCACCTCCTCCAAACTTGCACCTTGCTTCTGTGTAGCTGGGAGAGTGTGAGTGAGTGAACAAATGAGCTAAGGTGCCTCCTTATTTATAGTCTTCATGTCCTTTTAGCTGGGCCGACTTCTCTTCCAGGGTATTTCAACATCTGTCCAATGGATCTCTTGCTTCCGGAATCTTCTCTACATCTAAGAAAGGTCGTCTAGGAGGGAAAGATCCTCCCGCAACTACCAAAACACCAACAATGATAATATTCTTAAAATACTAAATATAGAGTATTTTATATTCACTCATTCAAGACCTTAAAATACTAAATCTTCCATTGATTAAAATCGTAATGGAGTCACATTGAATTATATATATATATATAAACAAATTACACATAATATACCAAGACACGGAGAACACGGAAATACAAATGTTTGAAATGGGACATGTCGACCAAGGAAACAGAACACAAAGGACACATTATATATATAATTACAAATTACAAATACAAAATGAAATATGGGCATAAAGATCTAATGTTTTAGAAACTGGAACATTTACAAAATATTGATACAACTAGTTACTGTGATTTTCTCATTAAAAAATCAAAATCAAAATGTATTTCATAGATAGTGAGTAATTGATACTATAGGTGAGAATGCCAACAAAAAATACAAAATAGGGTAGATATTAGAACCCTAGACGAAAAAATCTCATAGCTCATGATTGTCGGTAGTCCTCCTCCACACCAATAGATATAGATCTTGGATTGGATATAGAGGAGGAGGAGGATGGAGAAGAGAACAATGGCAATGGTGGTGATTTAATCACTCAAAAATTGTGATCTACAAGAAATTTCTAATTTTATATATATATATATATATAGAGAGAGAGAGAGAGAGAGAGAGAGAGAGAGAGAGAGAACAGTGGCAATGGTGGTGATTTTGATCACTCTGAAATTGTGATCTACAAGAAAATTCTAATTATATATATATATATATATATATATATATATATATAACTACAGTAGTCCTCCTCCATGTTAGAATCATCAAAATCACCACCACCGCCACTGCTCTCTTCTCCATCCTCCTCCTCCCTTGTATCCAATCCAATATCTACATGTGTTGTTGTGGAGGATGACCCCTCAAGAGGATCACCATCATCAAAAGTGGCTCTAACATTGGTTCATTAAGATCCAAGTTATCTAATGCCAATTCAACATTGTTGTCCTAACCCATATCATCAGGAAACACATCCCACATCTTTGTCTTTCCCTTCAACCACTTCTGCATCTGCTCATAAATAAGATGGAGGTTGGAATGCACATACACCATTGTCTCCGACATGGATACCTCAGCCCTTCTCTTCTTCGATTTGTACAAATTCCCATATGTGCTCTAATTCCTCTTGTAACAAGAAGATGAAGTAACTTGGGGGGGGGCTCGTGACTAAATGTTGTAGAATAGGGTATGGTGCCCCATGAGTCGCCCATCAAGCATAGGGCTTCTTAACCCCCTGTGTCTGAGCACATCATAGCCTCCACATCTCCTAATGCTAGTGGAAAAATCTATGAATCCCCCCTCCATTTTATCAATGGATGTTGTATCCTAATATATCTTTCTAAATGCTTCCTTCCTCCCCTGCAAAATCTCTTCATCCATGTGAGGAGGTAATCAGTGTTAAGGCCCACCATTGAGCCAATCATTATTGTAGTATTTGGATTCAACAAGTGAGCCAAGCAATGAAAAGGTGTGCAATTCTTATCCCACCTGGTGATAAGAATATCCAGTATGGTGGTGAATAAAATCTCTATTGATCTCCCATACTCAAGGCACCCATTTTGTAAAATAATGGTCGTTGTGGATATAATCATGGAATCCCACCACTCATAAACATCCCCTAAGATGGGTTGGCCCATGTCTGCAAATCGCAACAAAGAAGTGATAAGATCAATGATCTTAATGGTAAGATCTACCATTTCCCACCAACCATCATCTAAACTCTGTATCCTTGACATTTTTTGAAAAAGTTTGATTTGTCTTTTTCTAAAAATACACTCTGAAATAACCATGGCCCCAAGAGCAGTCTTGTCCTCCCTCAACCTCTTAAGAATCATGAATGAGGACGCAAACCAAGTATCTGCAATCTTAAATAATGATAGATGTGTGTACTCTTTATAGATTGTGAGGGCATTAGTATGGTTTTGTACAAAATTGCCAATATGCCATGCATCATCAATAATACTTCCCATCCATGCCACATCTGAAGCAATAGATTTAAGTGTTAAATTCAAAGAATTGACAATGCAAGGTGTCCAAAATATCTGTGGATATTTAGCTTCCACCATCATGCCAGTAGCCTTGCAAACAGTTGCATTATCTGTAATAATTTACACACAAGAATCAACACATACATTTTCAATAACTTTAATGAACAACTCACACATATATTGTGCATCCATCTATTTTCCAAGACCATCCACCACTTTCAAGAAAATTGGTCCATTCAAGGAAGACACCATGAAATTGATGAGTGGATGGCATGTTGCATCCGTCCATCCATCAGAGACAATACTGACACCGATTGAGAACCATGAAGATTTAATAGGCTCTAGGATTTTATCCACCTACTTCTTTTCTTTAACCAACGATGTGGTTCTAAGCTTCTCTGAACTAGGAGGCAGATACCCAGTTGGAGCCCGTTCAACTAGAGCTCATCACATCTCCACAAACAAAGGAGGTCGTGCAACATTAAATGAAATGAAGTTGAGATAGAAAAAGAACCCAATGGTAAGATCAACCTCCTCTCGCTTGTTGAAAGGACTTGTCCATTGGACCACCAGTTGGAGTTGGCCTCTTTCTTGCTAGTTGAATAGTAGTCACACTCCCAAATCCGCTAGATGGCTTCCCCAAGAATGGAAGAGGATCCTCTTTTTTTTTCCTACTTGTTGTTGCCACCTTCCCCATGCCAATATTATCCTCTCTTTCCATTTCTTTTCGTTTGGTAGTACTCAACGCTTTACATGCTCCAAGTCCACAATGAAGTCGCAGTGAAGGGCCAACAAATGGCCTTTAACTCGGTAGTAGGTGCTCTTGTATCGGGTGTTGCAGAAATTACATGTCCAAAGAACATTCCCTCCCCCAACAAACTTTGCCCCAGGCCCTTGCTATCTTGATAGATACTTCCACAATGGATATTTCTTTTCTTGAGTATGTTGCCTTGCTACAACAAAGTTTTTTTGACATTGGAAGTTGCACTCGCAGCTCCACTTGCAGTAGATGGAACACTAGCAAAGAGGGATGAACTTGAAGGAGGGGGGCAACAATGGCATTCCTCCCTTTCCTTTGACCTTTACCACCTGCACTTGCTGATTGAGCCATGATTTCTGTTGAATGAATGAAAAAAAACATTGTGTTGGAAAAAAGAACAAAGTTGGTTTGTTAATGCACCCTCAAAGCACTTGGAATCCCTTCAAACCTCGATTTTACCCTTCACCTTCACAATAATAAACCGTGAGACCTTCTTCCCTACAATTGAAAATGACAACAAAAAAAAACTGAAAAAATTGCTTTCAAAGGCCAGGCAGGTCTCTTTTTCCACATACATGAGTTGGACACGTCTAGTGCACGTGTCCTAGCATGGCATGTGTCTGACACGTAGGATATGGACATGGCACCCCTAGGGGTCGTGTCCTATTACTTAGATAATATATAATAACCAATTAATATATCTACCATCTATATATATATATATATATATATATATATATATATATTATAACAAATTATATATTATATTATAATGAATTCTATATAAATTAAAATAATGAAACATCAAAATTATATATAATACATACAAATTATATAATATATCTATAGGAATTATATAGCTACTATTATTATTATCATTTTTTAGCATTATTATAATTATGATATTTAATTATCATTTTAGTTATTTTGTAAGTTTTAAATTTATTATTAAATATAAAAAAGTAGTGGTATATCTAATCAATTATGAATTATTCTAAATAAAATATGATATAAATTTAAATGTTTTTCCATTACATCATTTATTGTGTGTACTGGAATCTAAACCTTTCATTATTATTTTTAACCCTCACCTCTTAACTCTACACTAACCCAACTTACTTGGCAACTATCATTAATGAGACAATATAAATGAACTTTCACTAGATAACACCTCTAACTTACTGCGACATGGCATATGCTTAGTGTGACGTGGCATATGCTTTTACTATTTTAATATTTTCCTTAGGAGGCCCATTTTAGACCCCAAATTTACACTAATGTGATTTTAATTTCAAACAAGGAAATAAGATTCAAACAAATGCCCCCTCCTACCTATAAGGTGGATTATTAAAGTGCATCTTAGAGGGATGCACACTAGTTGCCAACTCTATTTAACCCTAGCCATCATGGTGACCATGGAAAATTTCCAAACCATTTGCAAGCACTTTTAAGACAAGTCTACTAGACCCCAATTAGAATCATGTGAGAGTTAAATGCCAATTCGTCTAACCTCTACATTCTTCTAGGAAATGCAAACCCTATTTGTACCAGCTTTGGCTCATTTGAAAATGGAGACAACATCAAAGTCCAATTAATTATTGAGTGGTTGGATGATATTAAGATTTTTACATAGAATCATGTTGAGTATTTATTGGAGGTTTAAAAGGTGAAATGTTGAATTCATTCCTACATCCATTATATTTCAAAGTATACTCTTTGAAAAAGAGTATAAACTCTAGAGGATATAATCTTGCTCAGTTAAACTAACAAAATATTATCCACCCCAAAAGGAAGATTAGGATCAAAGAATACTCTTGCAAAATATAGATCTAAAAGTGTTGAGATTTGGGTACCTTGGAAAGTGGTCCCCTTGTGTTTGTGAGTCTCTAAACACGAAGGGGAAGACTATTACCCTTATTACTTTATGTTCTAATTTCACGTTGACTTAGGAGTTTAAGTCCAAAGTGAAATATGTCACTTAAGTTATTAAAGTGACATTTAATTCACTTTGTGGGTGAATTAAAGGACATGAGGCAAACTAAGGAAACTTGGGAAAGTGGGTTTCCTAAGTGAGATTTTTGGATTAAATCTCACCCATTGATTAGACATGGCTAGATTGGATCTAGGCCATTGATCTTTTAGGGTTTGGCCAAAGAGAGGCTAAAAGAGGGAAAAGGGTAAGGAAGAGATTCATTGTTCACTTGCTCACTTGAGAGATTTAGGTGAGGAGAAGGAGTGAAGAGAAGGAGAGGTAGAGGGTTTGGAGCACTTGGGGGGCATTCTTGAGGAGAGGAGGGCACACAAGGGAGAAGGCTTTTTCTACTTGAGTTTGGAGGGCGCAAGGCTTGGAGAAGGGTGCTTCCATGGAGTTGGGCGCACACAAGCAAGCAAGGGCACATTCTAGGATCAAGGGCGCACTCAAAGGGGCAAGGGCGCATTCTAGCATGGAGGGCGCACTTGCTTAAGGAGTTGGCAAGGCTTGGAGAAGGGTGCACTAAGGAGGAGAAAGACTTGAGTGAGAGGGGCGCACCCAAGTGTAACGTACCCAGCCACCCACTGGTTGGCCACGCTACCTCCAAAACTCACTTCTGAACCAATTTCAAATTTTGATAATAATTAATTCAAAATTAAGCATGAAAGACTCGCATGCATTAATCAAGATCCATGCTACAGCATAGAAGAAATGAACAATATTCATGCACAACGATAACCAGCAAGCATGCATATTATAAATATGAATTTCAGAGATAAATAAATACACAGTGGAATATACATTGTACAAAAACAACAGAGAGAACTTATCTTTGCAAGTAAACATTCACCAACTGGTTGCAGACCAAGGACGTTCCTCCCAACCATAGACATTGTTGTTCATTTACTCTCAACAGCAAGTCACCCCCGGGCCAGTGCTATGAATCCACAAGGACGGGTCCTAGGCCAAATCTAAAAAACATAACAGTTGTCCAACTAGCTCTCAGGTTTCCCAACCACACAGTAAATCCTAATTTCCAACTCTCTTTCCCCTTCAGCCTGCACAACCCAAAGAAATGAACACCTTTCTCTGCCATACAGTCCCTCACGTTGTTCCATTTCTCTCCAGGGCTCCAGTGCTATTGGTCAAGAAATCTCCATGTTGGAAACTCCAAGGATTCTCAGTTGTGGATAGTTCTTTCCGAACTGCCATCAATCTTAT
Source organism: Picea sitchensis (assembly GCA_010110895.2). Lineage (NCBI taxonomy): Eukaryota > Viridiplantae > Streptophyta > Pinopsida > Pinales > Pinaceae > Picea > Picea sitchensis. The sequence continues at coordinate 261,529 of SNQJ01S0000555.1, forward strand.
GCACTCAAGCATCCATCCCCTCCTGGAATGATCAGTAATTTATTACAGCCATCTAGCAATGGCCAGTGTCGAACGACTCCCCCATAAATTGATTTGCATCGTTTGTCTAAACCAAGTTTGGACTAATACGAGTCAAAACTAGTGCAACCAACTAGTCTATGGAAAACAAGACAAAAACAAAATACCCAAAAAAGCCTTTGTTGTCCAGTCATTGAGGACACCTAACCCTATTCATCATCCATACGTCCATCTTCAACCTAGACATTTCGCCTAGTCAAGAAATTGTACTTAACTTTAATAATTTTGGTATTTACCTTTACTTATATTTTACTTTTATTAACTTAAATTTAACATTAAAAGTTAAAGTGGGACCCCCATTTCAGGATTTTTAGTGTTGGAATCAAACCCATAGGAACTCACACAAAGGAGATAGAAAGCAAGTTGACTTTCATCTTTAAGCACACATAACATTGTTTTCAATGTTTCAATGTAAATGTAATACAAGACCACATACCCCTTCCAATTGTTAGAATAATGTTGATGTGCTTGTTTCACCATAAACAATGCTACACCATTGTCACCCATCCATAGGCACAAAAGCCACCCCCGAGCACCTTAACCTTCGACAAAAAGAATAATTCGGGGAAGCCACACCAGAACCAACAGATGACCAAGAGAGAACACCTTCTCCAAGGGTAGCGCACAAGAGAAAGTATCGGAAAGACTGAAAAAGAGAAAATTGTACAACTACAACTATTACTGCTCCTCCAAATTTGTGCATTGTTTCTAGGTGACTGAGAGTGTGTGAGTGAATGAACAAATGAGCCAAGACTTCCTCTATTTATATTAATCTGTCTAATGACTTTTCTAGCTGGGCCGACCTGACTTTCTGGTAATTATATTTTTTGTTTATCTTTTTCCTGTGAAGCCGACTTGTCTTCTTGGAGGATAATACCTTAATATTATAAATTATGTTGAGTCGACATGTCTTCTAGGGTTTTCACACATTTGTTTAGGGTTTCTCTTGCTTCCGGAATATTCTATTCTAGTCAAAGGTTACATATGGAGGTTAATACCTCCCACAGCTACCATAATATCAACACCAACTACACCCCTTGAGTTGGGAATTGTGGGATTCTAAGATTGAAACCTAAAAGGGGTATAGTCTACAAATGGTGCCAACTGATAGAAACCTATAGGCTGCACAATGGTTTCAACCGATTCAAAAAATCATATGGTAGTTGTGGTTGAAGCTATTCACAAAGAAAAAGGAAACTTCATACTCCTAGACTCGGTCAAGTCCATCTAATGAGCCAGACTTCAGATGAGCTATATATTCATTTGATTCTAGTATGAAGATTTTTAAACTCTACAGGCCATTTATACAAATTATATGATATAATATATCTATAAGAATTATGTAGCTATTATTATTATTATCATTTTTTAGCATTATTATAATTATAATATTTAATCATAAGTTTAGTTATTTTGTGAGTTTTAAATTTGTTATTATATATTAAAAAAACAAAGCTATATTTAATCAATTAAGTATTATTCTAAATAAAATATGATATAAATTTAAATATTCCGGCTCTACATCATTATTGTGTGTGCACGAGAATCTAACACAGTATTCACTTGATTCTCAAATCGACAACTAGCTCAAATCCAAATAACCATCAAACAACCATAGTGGGGCACACATTCTCAAAAACATATACTACAATTCTTCATTTGTGGCTTTCAAATGAGCTAGAAAGTAGGCACCTTGGAGCCAAAGCTCAAGCAAGCTTTTGACCAAATTACCAAACCTCGAACCACATTTTCACACTCTGGTCCATTACTAAGGAGACTCATCATCACTCTTCGAAAGACTTTTGTTGTTTCGTAGACTTTCAGAAGATGTTCGACACAATACGAAGGGAAACCTTGTTCCAACAACTTTGTGACATTAACGTTTTAGAGACCTTCCTAACAAGAAACAACCATCATGAGACTATATGAGTCATTCATTGGTCACCTTCACACTACACATGGTCTCTAATTTCATCCAAAGCACCATTGGCATTAAGCATGGGTGTCCCCTTTTGCTGACTTTCTTTGGGATGTACATCAATGACCTGGAGTCCTTTCTTCGTGATTACATTCATAACGAGGATGGGTGTTTGTTACACCATGTGTTGACATCCCTGCTCCTTTACACTAAAGATTGATTATTTTGGCCTCCTCATCTAAGGGTCTACAAAGACAAATCAATGCCATATCTTGCATCTGCAGCCTTCAACAAATGACGATCAACTTGGGTAAAACCAAGGTCGTCTTCAATGAGTCGAACAATGTTCTCTCTGACTTTCATTTCTACTTCTAGGGGGAAGAGATACAAATCACCATGGCCTATACTTACTTGGGGGTCCTATTACACCATATATTGTATGGGGTGTCGAAGGACCAATTCATGAGACCTACCAAGATGACACCCATAGACTTTCTATGTACTCATTGCAAATCTTGGAGCACTTTGTTATTGCATATGTTTTGTGCTAACTTTATTGCTTACATGACCCTTGGCCAACCAAGGGGGAAGGTGACGTTGTCACAAGATGATTTGGCAATATCATTTTCATGCTCCTTTGCTCGCTTTAGCTTATCAAATATATTGGTCATATATTGTATCATTAGTGGAGGTTGCTTTAGAGATATATATACTCACTCATCTTGTTGCAAGTGTTACTCCATGATTGATCGATGGTGAAGAAATCTACCATCTCCCTACCTTGTGCTCATGATATTCTCATCATTATTTTCTCTTGGTTATTTCATGGTGGGTTCATGCCTTTCCTAGTTGTGGTATCCTCTAGCTTGGTGGTGTATTTCCTAGTTGTCGTGTCCTCTAGCTTGGTGGTGTATTTCCTAGTAGTGTGTTTAGATGTATGTAACCTTTCATTATCCATCCATCATTTAGCCTAGGTACCACTCATTATGTCATCACATTTCCATTCTTCCTAAACAATTTTCATGTCACATTCATTTACCATCATTCATCCACTCATAGAAGGAACATGACCCATATTCACCCATTTCCATATAGTTTTCCTTCATAACTTAACTCTCATTTGGCATATTTCAATAAAACTCATTTTTCCATGTGTGAACATGCCAAAATGGTTTGGGATATTTTACTGTTGATTAATCAAATGCAAACCTAAGGTTGAAGCACTACATTATTGGCTTATTTTATTGTTAGGTTTTCAACCTTAATCAAGGACTTCCCTAAGTTCCAATTTAAAAAGAAAACGAAAATGAAAAATGACTAGGGGAATATGACTTGTTGTGCACAAGGAACACAACTTGAGTGTAGTGGTCCCCTTTGGCACACATCTTGAATCAAGTCCACAATAAAAAATGATTTCCCTCATGTTAAACCAATTTGGTCATTTTAGCCTTGTTCACACCCACACGTGCCACTTGGATGAACCATTTAATTCATTTGGAACACATGTTGAGGAATTTCTTGAGTCCACACGTCCTTTGAGGGTTCGTTATGCATATGCCTTCCCTTAGGTGGTGCGCTCTACTAGATGATCAACTCTCCACTTTTAATTGGTTTCGTTCAAACCTTAATTTAGCCTTGAAGAGCATATTTGACTTGTTACTTGAGCACACTAACTATTATGAGGAGATTCTTCACATATTTCTAGATTTGGATGTAGTCATCACATGAATATTATTATTTTATTCCATGGACTTGGTCACTTGCTATTTTGAGAGTGGTATGCCTCCCTTGGCTAACCACTTTCTATTTAGAGACATTTCATTGTGGATTGAATTTTTTACTTCTCTTGGAGGATGCACTTGTTGAGGACCATTATTTTTATTCTCGGAGGTAGTTACAACTACTTGGCACAAATTCCAGGGGAGAACTTCTCTTTAGCATGATTTTATTACTAGTTGGAGATTCCCTCTCCAAGGCATGCACCATTGGAATTTTTACTCTCACATGAGAATTTTATTATTATTTGATGGCCAAATAAAAGGATTTGTAATATTGGAAAAACATCTTTCTTCACTTATTGTTCACTTCTCTATTGAAGCACTCAAACATGTATTTGTCTTTGGAGTGGGGGGAGGAACATGGGAGACATGGGAAGATGAAGACCTGCGGCTCACAAATTTTCTACGGCCTGTATTTATGCGAAGAGTGTTCCTGTGGTCATATGGACCCTCTTTTCAGCCCAGCACTAAGGGTCGCGGTCTACTGGAAAACCCATGCAAATTTGACCGCATGGTTCGGTAGTTGGTCTCCGTCGCGGTATGGAGGTAAGCAGTTGTTCGTTTTTTCTACAGAGGTGCAGTTCCCCCACTATGGCCAACTACGATGATGTGGTGGATCATTCGCCCAAGCCAGGTGAATTGATGCCCTGGATGGGGACAGTTGGCATCCCCGTACAGCCCCTAACGGTTCAGTTGGAGGGGGGAATACCCCCAATATCGCATGGAGATTTTTTTTCTCAGCTCTCCGGGGTTTCTGGCTTCTATCAAGGGCAGGATCTAGAAGCCTTTTCTTGGCTCGACGGAGCTGGGGGTTATGGGGTCACTCTGACGCAGACTAGTTCCATTTTATCCCTTCCTGGCTTAGCGGACTGGTGTGGTTCGTATACTCAACCCTCTGAAGCCCCACTTTCTCCCATACAGTGCGGTTTTTCGCCCGCTTCGACTATGGCAAACCTTTCATGGTCGTTCTCGGACCCTTCGGTGACAGTGTGCTCTCCTTCCCTTTCGAGAGAACCAGGGTTTTTCCAGGTCGCACTTCCAAGTGATGGAACAGTTGCTTCTGCTCTAGGTCTTGAAGACTAGGTTTCTCTGGATCAAGGTGTGGCTACGGACTTGTTCTACCCTATGAGGAGCAAGCATATTTCTCGAATCAGTCAGCAGCGTTTGTGGAGGGGTTTATTACAGCAAATTTACGGCCCTCAAACTCTAGTGAATGGGTCACAGTTTTTGGTGAGGATTCTGGGGACAATACACGGCTACCTCAGAATCGAGGTCTTACGGGTGCTTCCGAGTCAAGGCATAGGAAACAGAATAAATGTGTTGGATCTTCCAAGACATATCTTAATTTTACTCTCGGTGATGATCTAACCTTCTCAGGGGTAGCAGAAATGGCAAATAAAACCCTAGTCGAGAAAGCTTACGGTCGCCAATTATGTGAGAAGACGCTAAAAGCTTGGGTTGCGGCAAATTGGGATGCGATCTACAACCCTCCCCCCAAAATCAGTCGCGTGTCTAGAGGTTGGTTCATGCTTGTTTTTTCAGAAAAATCTCAGGCATCGGTGGTACTTCAAAAAAGTTGGTTCATCGACTCTTCTCCTATCCGTTTGAAGCTTAAGAACCCTACCTTCGACGCTGCAAGAGAAAGATTGAACTCCATACCCATCTGGGTTCGACTGTCGGGCCTTCCCCCTCATCTTTGGAATGAAAAATGCTTTCAAGATATTGGGAACCATCTGGGGGAATTTTTAGTTGCAAATATGGGTTTCATAGATTCCGGGGAGATGTTGGTAGCAAGGATTCTGGTTTTATTAAACATCAGAGAAGGGCTAAAGGAATTCCATAATTTGACAGATTTGGGAAGGACTAGAATCCAAATCCTAGATTATGAAGGAGTACCTTTCTGTTGCAGGAGGTACCACGTGTATGGGCACATTGTTAAGGATTGTAAATCCACTATGAAGGAGCGCAGGAATAATCGCTCTACTTCAGAGAACAGAGTGGACAAAGGGATTTCGGCCTCTTTGGGTGCCAGCACTCCCTCTTCGGGGTCATCCACAGGGGGTACTAATCCATGTGAACCAACAACGTCGTGAATAGTAGAAGCGGAGGCATCGACTACACAAGAGGGTGACTCATTGGCGTTAGTCCCAGCTGGGAGAGATGTGTCGGCTTCAAAAGCATGTTCGGAGGCCATTCCACAGTTTTTGCTCCACAACCTTTTGGGTATGCATCTTAATATTTCTCGATCAATAAATGGCATTTTTAAAGATTTTAGTTTACATGTTTGGACGGTGGTCGTTCTCCCCAGAAGTTTCCCTCCTCAATCTTTTCGACCATAATCTCTCCTCTAAAGCCCCCGAACTCGCCTTCCCAGTCTCCACCCAACACTGCCTTCAATTTGGGCTCCCTATCTGGTTCCTCGATCGCCCAGCCACCAAAGGATTCTTCTTCCGAGGAGTCTGAGGATTCAATCATTCGATATCAACTCCACAACAGAACAGTCTCCATTCCCAACTCAGATCACAGAGGGTTGGATCCAAATCCAGAGATTCAGAAAACAAAAAAAGGACATGGTAGAAACTCCCATCTCTTCAAGGCACAATCCCGAGCACTAGTTGACATTGCCTCCGGCCAACAAAAGCCAATTGTTGGGGTGCTTAGAGCAGGGAAAACCCCGGTAGGGGTTCCCCCATGAAACTTCTTACTTTCAATTACAGGGGTTTGGCAAGTTCCCCAAAAAAATCCGCACTAAAGAGGTTGGTTTTGGCAAACCAACCGGATTTTGTTCTTTTACAACAAACTCTAGCAGACGAAGATACAGCTACCAAACTCCTTGCTGCCCCTTTTCCCAGGCTGGTCTTTTCTGGGTCTGGATGCCAAAGGTAGGTTGGGGGGCTTAGTCATTGGATGGAGAGCTCGAAGCATCAAACTTTTAAACTCATGGGCATTTGACTCAGGCCTAGGGAGATATTTTCTGGTGGAAGGGATTGGAAAGGAGCTCAGAATAATTAATGTTTACGGCCCTCATACAGACCGGAGCACCTTTTGGGTAAACCTGCTTGGTAAAGATCTTTTGAAGAGCGACCTCCTAATTCTAGGGGGAGATCTAAATTTCTCCTTGGGGGCAGCTGAAAGTTGGGGCCTCTCAAACCACCCAGACAACCAAGCAGGTTTCTTCAGTCACCTACTGGCCTCCAATGGACTTATTGATATAGCCCCCTTAAAACTGTTACCCACTTGGAGGAATATGAGGGTAGGGGAGGCAGGTTGGATCGTTTTTTTCTCTCTGAACCTTTAGCGATGCTTCCTTTCCATTTTCGTCAATGGATTGGTAGTGGAGGCGAATCAGATCACTCCCCAGTTTGGTTTGAAATGGAAGGAGGCCCCCAAAAGCCAGCAGCCCCCTTTAAATTCAACTCCTCTTGGTTGAAAGATGAAAGCTTTCAGCAATTGGTCAAGTCAAATTGGACTAACATAAGGGATACATAAGGCACTCCGGCAGGTATCCAATTTGCATCAGATCTTAAAAGAATAAAAAATTGGCTATCCCTTAGGCAAAAGCAAAACAGAAAGCAAAGGAACAGGAGCTCCAAAGCATTGAGTATCAGCTGAGGATTATACAAGAAGAGTCGGAGGCAGGGTTCATGACAGATTTGGCTTGCGACAATATGAAAAGAGTGGAAGTCGGGCATAGACTATTGTTGGCGGAACAAGAGGAAACGTGGAGACTAAAAAGCAGAGCTATATGGCTAGAAAACGGAAGGGATTCTTTTATAAAGTTTTTTAAGTGGTTCTTTTATTAAAGTGACTTTTTAATAAAGTGTACCTTCTATTTTTAAAGTGACTTTATTTTCATAAAGCACTTATGTAATAAAGTGAAATTCACTTTAAATTTTAAATGAGACATTTTGGAGGGAATGAATCATGACCCTTGATCTTGAAAAAGGCAAGATCTAATCTTGACCTTTGGATCTAGGGTTGGAAAGGTGAAAAGACACTTTTGGGGGGAAAATGTCATTTTCAGATTATAAAAGAATGCATTGGGTAGTGTGCAAGACATGTTGTGAAGACATCGAGAGGATGTTGAGAGCACATCAGGAGGAGAGTTAGAGAGATTTTCAGAGTAAGCTTGAGAGAGGAAAGTGAGCAGCAAAGAGGGCACGTTTTTCAAGAAAAGGGGGCACGATTCCCGAGAAAAAAAAATTGTGAATTTTTGGCCAAAATATTTTTCTATTGTGAGAGGTCGTATTGTACGGATCCGTACAGTCCGTATGGATTTGACACAGAAATCGAGGCGATTTTGGCACAATTTTCGAGGCAATTTTCAGATTTTCGATGGTTTTTTTGGGCCATGCAGAACAGTCTGTACAGCGAACTGTGGGCACAGAAAATGAGGTACGGAAGAGGTTGGACAGCGGTACAGTTTTTGCACAGAAAACGAGGCAGATTTCTGTGGGACAGATTTGGTGCTGTGAGGTATTTTCCTTGGTTGGAAATGTTGTTTTGTTGTTGATATGTACTTTCCTAAAGCTGAATAATAGATCTCTCTCTCTTTCGTTGGGTTTCCCCACATTGGGGTTTTCCTTGGCATTTGCCTAAATTTCTGTGAGTTATGGGTTGTTGTCCACTGTGTATTTCCGCTGCATATTTTGTTTAGCAATGCGTATTTATGCTTATAGAAATTTCTGAATGTGGATTTTATGCATTTCTGAAATTTATGAAGACAGTTATCTCTAGGTTGCTAAGTGTTTGACAGAATTTTAGTTTGTTGATTTTTTGCCATTAAAAATCTACATGGTATCAAAGCTTGGGCTCTGAGTGACAATGGGCAGTGTGATATTTGGGCAAAAGGGTGTGATTGTTTTCCTTGAGTTGTGACAGGGAATATGGTTGCAAGCATTAGATATGAGGATCAGTTGGATGGCATTTCCAACTACTTGCAGTGGAAGGTTCGTTTGTCAGTCGTTCTCAAGGAGAACAAGATCTATAGCTATGTCAACTTTGTTGTAGCAGCTCCCGCAGCAGATCCTGTTGCTTTGGACTTGCATGAGACCAAGGAAGCCAAAGCTCAGAGGATTATTCTGGATGGGGTGAAGGATCACCTTATCCCACACTTGGCTGAGAAAAAGATTGCCAAGGAGATGTGGGATGCACTTAAGAACTTGTTCGAGGCGAAGAATGAGAACCGGAAGATGGCCTTGAGGGCTAAGTTGCATGATACCAAGATGGGTAAGGAGGAGAGTGTCTCTTCTTATCTTACCTGGGTGGCTCAAGTTAAAGATGAGCTGGCAGTTGTTGGAGAGGTCATTTTGGATTCTGAGTTGGTGAGGATAGCCTTAAATGGCTTCACCAAAGATTGGGAAGTCTTCGTGAAGTGCGTGGTGGGTCATGAGCATCTACCAGATTGGAGCAGACTGTGGGATGATTTGACTCAGGAGGAGATCCGATAAATATCTCAGAGCAGTGATCAGAAGACAAACAGAGTTGATGAGAATGTTGCTCTTGTTGCAAAGAGCAAGAAGAAAGGAAGTTATGGAAGGGACTTGAGTAAAGTCAAATGTTATTGTTGTAACCAGTTGGGGCACGTTGCCTCTCATTGTCCTGAGAGGAAGAAAAAGAAGGAGTCAAAGGGGCCTGAGACAGCTGCTACAGTAGCCATAGAGGACTTTGCTTCGAAGTTCGATAGGGAATTTTCTTTGGTTACACTAGTTTCCAGTGTCGGCAGCGGAGGATTCGGAGGTGATGTCAGATGGATTGTGGATAGCAGAGCCTCTAACCACATGACGGGAATCTGGCGAGTATTCCCAGACTTCACAGAGATTGGTCCTGGCCGACAGGTGGTAAATGAAGGTGGTATGGCGAGAGTTGTATGTGGAGTTGGGAATGTCAAATTTCAACTCGAGTTTGGGGGACTCTTGGAGATTTATGAAGTTCTCTTTGTTCCAGGGTTGAGTGTTAACTTGCTCTCAGTCTCAGCCTTGGAGGATGTAGGATATTGCGTATTGTTCAAGAGGGAACATGTCTTTATCTACAGAGAGGGAGTGGACCCGGTAGAGCTGCAGCTGATCGGTAACCGGGTGAATAGATTGTATGTGTTGAGAGGACAGCCTTTGATGTATGATTCAGCGTCGGATGAGGAGCGTGAGGAGGCTTCTGAGACTGCGGTGGCGCCAAGGTATCAGTCTTGCATTCCGAGAGAAGAGAGCGAGTCTCTTCTGAGCACTGGCAAAAGGCTCAGCCAGGTTGATCGAACTGATGCTCAAGATGAAGTGAGCTCAGGGTTCCGGGAGGTTGCCAGGAGAAGATCTTCTAGTTCGAGTTCTGTGCAAATGTTGCAGATGGCTCCAAGTTCAGAGGGAGCTCCTACGGAGCACAGTGTGATGGGACCAGATGATGGAG
>SNQJ01S0000555.1:271951-285509 GCA_010110895.2 Picea sitchensis
TTAAGTGGTTCTTTTATTAAAGTGACTTTTTAATAAAGTGTACCTTCTATTTTTAAAGTGACTTTATTTTCATAAAGCACTTATGTAATAAAGTGAAATTCACTTTAAATTTTAAATGAGACATTTTGGAGGGAATGAATCATAACCCTTGATCTTGAAAAAGGCAAGATCTAATATTGGCCTTTGGATCTAGGGTTGGAAAGGTGAAAAGACACTTTTGGGGGGAAAATGTCATTTTCAGATTATAAAAGAATGCATTGGATAGTGTGCAAGACATGTTGTGAAGACATCGGGAGGATGTTGAGAGTACATCGGGAGGAGAGTTAGAGAGATTTTCAGAGTAAGCTTGAGGAAAGTGAGCAGCAAAGAGGGCACGTTTTTCAAGGAAAGAGGGCACAATTCCTGAAGAAAAAAAATTGTGAATTTTTGGCCGAGATATTTTTCTGCTGTGGGAGGCCGTACTGTACGGATCCGTGCAGTCCGTACAGATTTGGCATGGAAATCGAGGTGATTTTTGGCACAGTTTTCGACGCAATATTCAGATTTTTGGTGGCTGTTTTGGGCCGTACGGAACAGTCCCTACAGCAGACTGTGGGCACGGAAAACGAGGTACAGAAGAGGCTGGACAGCGGTACAGTTTTGGCACAGAAAACGAGGCAGATTTTTGTGGGACAGATTTGGTGCTGTGAGGTATTTTCCTTGGCTGGAAATGTTGTTTTGCTGCTGATATGTACTTTCCTGAAACTGAATAATAGATCTCTCTCTCTCTCGTTAGGTTTCCCCACATTGGGGTTTTCCTGGGCATTTGCCTAAATTTCTGTGAGTTATGGGTTGCTGTCCACTGTGTATTTCCGCTGCATATTTTGCTTAGCAATGTGTATTTCTGCTTATAGAAATTTCTGAATGTGGGTTTTATGCATTTCTGAAATTTATGAAGACAGTTATCTCTAGGTTGCTAAGTGTTTGACAGAATATTAGTTTGCTGATTTTTTGTCATTAAAAATCTACAGAAACTCCTACGGAAATAACACTTTAATCTAATTCTGAAATTATCAACATTTCTTAGATATTTCCTTGCATATATAGTTTCTTTCAATTCACCTAGTAGAAAACTCTGTGGCATGCCCTGGAGCAGCCCTTCGAATCCTCAAGCATAGATTAAGCCCTCCTCGTATGATTAGAATAGACTCCATTAACCCAAGGATAAGTAGGCACTAGTTTCTCCCTCTCTCATCTTTCAACTCACTGCCTTGCTGGAAATTTTATAAATTCTCTTTCATACATACATCTAGTTCATATTTGTTGTGTATTTTGAAGAATTTGTTGATTACAGCCATAGTTTAGACTAGATTTTATAATTTTAATTTCGAAATAGGCTAGACTGTAAATATAGCTTGTTGGAAATTACCATTTTAAATTTCTGTTTTAGGTTCTGTGCATTCAAGTACTTAGCTTAGAAATTTTGCTTTCTGACTAGCTTATATGACCTAGGACCTCAATCGTAAACCATAAACTAGGTTACTCTTATACCTTTGTGTGCTGAAAATTCTGACTTTAAACCTCTGATTTCATTTCTAATAGTTTTAGTTGTTGTTCATATTCAGAAATTTTATTTCAGCATTTATTTTGCCTAGAAAGTCATAATTATACATCATAGTTAGGCAAATTTATGAAATTAATATTCTGGAAACTCAATTCATTTTTCTGTTTGAGGTTAATTGCTGTTTCCAGCAATTAAAACATTTCAAAAAATCAATTTCCCAGAACTGTTTAAAGTCTAAAAATTGCATTTTAGAAGCATTTTTCAACCTCAAATGTTAGGGAGTTAATTCTGGAATTTCTGTTTCAAGTTTAGCATTAAGAAATTCTGCATTTTGCATCATTTCGCTTTGCTGCATTTTATTTCCAGAATCTGATTTTGAAGTATTCACTTCATGGTCATATCATTTACAAATTACATGCTTAACTCCTTAAAATTCACACATAAATCTGAAACAATCTTTCACCGAGACATCTCCAAGATTCAGATTTGAAACAAGTCAAGCAACCCAAATTCACACATCATAATAAAACTTGAAACCTAGTTTGGAACCATCACTTGTAAATCAACTTGAATATTACTTCAATGATATTCAAAATAAGTCATTTAGTCCAATCAAACCTCATTGATCATACATCAAACCTTTTGTACTTTGTCATCTGCCTTAGGGATACCCCCCTTGAGTTGGAGAGTAACCAACCTAAAGAGTAAGGAAGTGCTACTGTTGTGACATAGGGTAGCCTTCCATAGTTACATAACTAGCCCCTTGTGCTTGGGACTTTTACACATTAGGGGTGCTAGATTTTGTTGTAACAGGTCCAATTCATGGGGCCACGTTTCACAATGCATCAAGACCTCTAGCCATGGCTCAACAAGGGATAAGGATCCCTCCCCCTCCTCAAGAGACGATGCTTCCAGCCCAAGTTCCAAGACATTTCGTCCAAAGATGCACTTCTTGGACACAATCATCTAACACATGGTATATTAAAGATTTGGGAACCGAGTCTACATTTGACAAATTGGGCCAAGACTAAAAGAATCTAGACACTTCTTCTCAGACACATCATCCAATGCAAGAGGATAGTTGCCACCATATTGTTCAAGCAAAGTTCGAAGCCCATCCCTTTAGGCTTGAGGTCATCTTTCCTCTAGTGTCATTCCTTCATAGAGTTTAGATCTTAGGGACTCTGGTTTCGAGAGGGATCAATGTCCCTATCTCACACTTTCCTCCTTCAAGAGCATCACCTTGGCCAGCCCCATTGGGCATGCCTACATTTGGTTCGTAGAGTCCTCTCTGCTTCTTCAATAAGTGGCCATCTCTCCAAAGTGTCTACCCCTTTTAGATACTCACAAGATGTGCCAAGACACCTCCTATTGTCCATATAGGACATGAGTTCGGCTATTAGAGAAGATGTATACAGAGAGTATATCTAGACCACATAGACAACATCTTTTGGAATGTCTCGCCCCAGAGATGGTCTTTTACCTAAGCATTTTCTTTATTGTTTGCCCCCTTGCACGCACAAACACTAGAAGCATGCACTCAAGATTCCCTTAGGTTGGTTTTGAGTGGGCTCTCACAAACTTTGAATCAATATCGATCATCACCTCCAATAGTTGAACAGAATATGCCAACTTTGTCATGTACAAGAGCCAAATACAAGGTACATCCCATTCCCTCGTATCCCCTTCATTACGATATCATGAATAGATATCAATATTTATTCCAAGATTCACGAGGCTCCCTTTCCACCTACTTTCCCTACCTAGACCAACGATTCCTTTCTCTATTAATGAGACAAGTTTTCAAGCACAAATCACAATGTTTATAATACACAATCAACAATTGTTAGAAGAATCACCTCATATTTCCTAGTTTCCCTCTCCGAGAGGAGCAACAAATGATAATAAGAGACTTGAGATACCTCAAAGCTCTAATTAATGAGACCACATGTCTCCTCTCAACCACCTCCCCCAAGTCACTAACCAACTTCCTCCTCACCTATGAAGACTTGGCATTCCAAATCACACATCGTACACCACCACACTAGCAGACAAATCAGCTCCATGCGGCCCCAAATTTGGCCTCCTGCCCCATGATCATACAACTCACCAAGTTCAACAAAGTGATCCTTCTTCCTAAGAGGGTAAACCCTAAAGAGAGATAAACACTACACCGCATTTTATAGAGGTAGAATGCAGAGGGAAAAGGAATATCCTCCACATCAATCACGTTGAGGGTACCAATGCAACCCCTAATAAGGTCCTCCCGGGAGTGGCTAGGGCTAAGAGGGCTTGGTTAAGGGATCATGGGAGGAGCCCAAAGGAAGTTGGTCCCAAAGAAGATAGGAATGGATTCGAACAACATAGCAGAAATGAAGACTTTAATAGGAGGGATTAAAGTTTGTCTTGAGTTGAAGCTTAGAGATGTTGAAGTAGAAGGGATAATAAAGACATCATCAATCTAATGTAATGATCAGCATCAACCTCAGACTACAAACTTCAAATTTAATGCATTTGGGACCAAGGTAAAAGAGGCAACCTCATGAATAGTATACATGGAGTACCACCATGTGAGATTGTTAGAAATAGGGAAGTAGGGAAGAACAACTATTGTCTTTTTAAAAAAGTTAGAGATAACAACTAAATCAATCTTTAGAGCAGTAAACCAAATGAACTGTTGAACTCAGAAATACAAATCAGAGGAAGAGCAACAATTAGATTTAACTTTTAACCAACTTCTGAGTGTGCATACCACTCAGATCTGATCTGACTATAAAATTCAAAATCAATGATCTATTTCTTAGTAAAGCACAAACATAAGATTATCAAAACAATAAACTAGTTCTGATATAGACTTAAGCTAAAGAGCATATCCAATCACTGGATCTGATACAGATCTAAACTCAAGAACGGATCTAAATAATAGATCTGTTATAGATCTAAAAGAAAGAACAGATCTAATTAATAGATCTGATATAGATCTAAAGGTACAAATATAAACAGTAGATCTGATATAGATCTAAGCTAAAGGCAAACTTCAGAATTAAATAACATGCAGATCTAAACTATGATAACCTTCAGAATCAACATACAGATCTAAATGGATGGATCTTACCTTGAAGTCTTACCTCTGATCACTGAAGGAGTTCATGCCACATATAAGAGATGAAGAGCCACTGAATATATGCTCAGAAAAAGTCCAAGATCATGGATCTACCTCATGGGTGAGATCCCTTGTCAAAGAGAATTTTAGGACAGTTAATCCTCCACCAGATCTTCACACAAGAACACTCCACAAACCCTCATGCAAGAATAGAACAGCTAGGAAGTGGGACGGCTGTCTTAGGGATGGCCCAGCCAACTTAGAGTGCCACGGATCTCACAAGATATGGGACGGCAAACTAAAGGATGGCTGACTGGTAGATAGTATCAACAGCAGAAATCTCAGCAGTGAAGGGCACTCCTCACACTCATGACAGCAAAAATAAATCAGCAAGACCTAGACCAAGAAGTCTGCCACAAAGGGAAGTCAGTAAGCTGCTATCAAAGGAGCCGCTGGGTTGCAATAAGGCTGAGCTGATGCAAGGGAAGGCCGAACTGTTGCAAGGGGCCGAACTGTTGCATGAAAGGGGCAGAACTGTTGCATGAAGGTAATCCGCTACACTTAGGAGAAAGAGGAATAAATAAGTGTAGAAATGAAGAGGGAGGGGTCTTTATTTATACTTTTGGGTGAGGGTAAAAATAAAAGAAATAATAATAAAAATAATATATTTAATTAATATAAATATTAATTAAATATATTTTCAATTTCTATTAATTAATTATTTCTTGTATTAACCCGTAAAAATACAAACAAACCCCAGACAAACTCAAGCCCAACAAAACCAAGGGTGGAGGGTTTAGGAGAGGTTTACACATGTCCATATAATTCTCAAGGTGACCTTTTTAACTTTATCATCACTACATATGGGATACATCCCTCATGTGGTCATGCCCACCTTCAAAGAGGGTCATACACCAACAAACACTTGATCAGGGACCAAGTTGCCCCAAAGCATTTCTGGGGTCTTATCCACCAAGGTACAAGACCAAGGATCAACCCATGTCCTAGGCATGGGTACCCTGGAACATGTCCAGGGGCCCTAGACCTATCTAGGCACTTTAACGGCTTGGTCCCAGACCAAGAACCCCAGTTATCTATTGGGGGCCCTCACAAGGGTTTTTACTGCTTGGTCCCAAACCAAGAACCCCAGTCATCTACTGGGGGCCCTCACAAGGGTCTTTTCTGTTTGGTCCCAGACCAAGAACCCCAATCATCTACTAGGGGCCCTCACAAGGGTCTTTTGCCATGGCACTGACTGTTTGGTCCCAGACCAAATCCCCAGGAGTGCACTAGGGGCCCTAGATCTCAGCTAGGGTCTTTTCCATCCTCTCGGAGAATAGCTCTTGTAGCTGCTTTAAATTCAACACTCCCTCTCAGCAAGAGAGGCATTCTCAGCTACACCAAGCTTGTCACAAAAGTATACAAACTTTGTCAGGGACAATGGCTTGGTAAAAATATATGTCGTCTGTTCTGTCATCGGAACATACTGAATGCTGAGAACATTCTTCTGAACCATGTCCCGGACATAGTGGTATCTCATCTCAATGTGTTTCGATCTGTCGTGAAACATTGGATTCTTGGTGAGCTTTAAACAACTTTGATTGTCACAGTGAATGACTATGGGTTCAAGCTCTGAACTGAACAAGTCTGAAAGTAGCTTCCTAAGCCACATTGCTTCCCTGCTAGCAGCACTTGCAGCAATGTATTCTGCTTCTGCAGTGCTTTTGGCTATGGAGCCCTGTTTCCTGTTGGACCAGGAAATCATTGTTGAACCCAAACTGAAACAATATCCGGATGTGCTTTTCTGATTCACTGTATTGCCCATCCAATCTGAATCTGTAATTCATGAAGCATTACACTTCCACTGGAAGTGTATCTGAGACCAAAAGTTGTGGTTCCCCGAACATATCTCAGAATATGCTTAACAACAGTCATATACACATGAACTGGCGAAGGGCATTTTCCGCATAACAAATGTCCGGTCTAGTATGTACAAGGTACATCAATGACCCATGACCCAATGATCTGCCGATATGAAGTGGGATCTTCTGGTTCTGAACTAGTAACCCGATCTTGTAGTTTCTTTAGGTTAGAGATCATTTGTGTGGTCATGGACTTACAGTTCATTATGCCAAAACAGCGGAGCACATCAACTGCAAATTTGCTCTTGTGAGAGAAACATCTCACCCGGTTTCTGCCACACCTCTAAGCTCAAAAAGTAATGTAAAAGACTCAAGTCTTTCATTTCAACTTCTGTTGAAGAGCTCCCTCTTAGTCTGAGCTATATATAAAAAAAATCCTTCCTGTAAGGAACAGATCATCCTAAGATAACATGAAGATTTTGGACAATCTTTATATAAAGATAAAACTATTGGAGAACCCAAGACTCTGTAGAGAGACTGTCAATACTTTCATACCAAGCTTTCGGAGCTTGTTATAATCCATGGGATTCTTTCCCATGGATAGCCTCTTACTTAACTTCACTGTTAAGAAGAAATCTTAACCTCTATCAGAGAAATCACGAGTCACAATTTTAACCTCAATACAACCATCTGTTGTAAGAATTTTCTTATAAGGCCATTGGAGGTTACCACTGATTTGTCACGAGGTCTTTGAAAACACTGCCCATACATCATTTTTCAGAATTGATTCATATTCTTCTATCATAGCATCTTCCCACACTTCAAATGTGGAAGGTTTTAAATCAATTACAAGATTCAATCTAACTATAAGGCCGGAGTACTTATCTAGTTTATTGCTTCCTTTGAAGATGCCCTTAGGTGCTGAATGTTTTTCTGCTTCCTTTAGTATTTCCCGACAACAGGCTGGTTTCCTTTCAATAGAAAATTTCTTTTAAAAAACGATAGTATCCCTTGACTCTACTAACTTACCATCTCTGTTGTAGGTCATGGACTAACTCATATGTAGGGACTGCTCCCTCTGAGTCTCATAAGATGTCTGCCTCCCTATCATGTGCAAACTAACTCCCTCTGAACTTATAAGGTCCTTTGACTTTGTTCTGGTGTCATATCTCTTCAAGATGTTCTTGGTGCCAGTACCAAGTTTAATATGAAAAGCTGAGTTAGACTTCTTGAGCTCCTATGCCAAGGATAATGGCTCAATTACAATCTAAGGACTCTCGAAAAGAGATATTTGTGGGGTTCCCGAAACGAGAAAAAAAATACCCCAACTATCAAGAAAAAAAAAGATGGGACTCATTAACCAAGAAAATTAACCCAAGGTCACATGTTGTCTTTCATATCAAAGAAAAGTAGACTAGCATACTACTAGGTTTATGAACTAGGGAGAAAGACCTAGTTTACATCAATTTAAAACAATATGTGCTGAGATCACCGCTTCCTTGGTCATGTAACCTAAAACAATTTAGGTTCTGACAGTACTCCTTTAAGACACGGTTCATAAACATGATAGAGGGATGATCGCAATTCTTCTTATTGCCTTTAATACTCACATACTTATTTCAAATTTAGTGATTAAATGCAAATGGTACATACCTGTGCTTACCTTGAACTTGCTTTGGACTGAAGACACGCATGTACTTTGTAGCCTACTACCAACTGTAGCTACCTGAGACCTCTCTTGTGTATGAATCTGTTAGTTCAAGTAATTTCATATCCTCGAGAGATCATCCCACTGTCCTGTTGTAATACTTGATTGTTATCTAAGCTTGACTTGATGATCCGGTCAGAAAAGAGACTGTTACACAAGTATTTATAAAGGAGAACCAAAGGGATTTCCAAATACTAAAGCAAGGATGAGGACTTTGAAATAATTATCCATTTTCCGTTTAAATGGAGTCTGAGTCTCCACCCACTTAACTGAGTATGTGAAAACAACCTCAATCTCTTTGTCCTCAGTAATGTCAATAAAAATTGGATCAGTACGAACAGTAATGTATAGGATTTCAAAAAGGAGATGTTTGTACAGAAAACGGATCTGCATTATTTTCTCTTACAGTTTATAAAAATCCTTCTTTGGTGCTTCTCTAAACTTCTCCAAATCTTCCCTTGTCAAATTCTTCCTGCAAAGAAGTTCAGGAAAAATTGTCTTCCTGGAAATGAAGCTTATGGACTAGCACAAAAGGAAACAGTTGTAATTACTATCTGAGCAGATTTGCACATGAGCCTTTGAACAGAATGTCATTCAGAATCCATTCAGGGTTGAGGTGCTCTGAGCATCTCATTTGTGGGAAGGACTGTAGGTTATCTGTCTGGCAAGTAGGACAGAGATTCTGCTCATCATTGAATTGTCTTCTCATATTACAAAAAGTTTTGGGGCTCACCATTGAACTAGAACTGTTCACTGCTTGGATCACTCAATGACAGGTGGCATTCATTATAATGAGATTCAACAGATATTTTGGGAAGAAAGACTGGTTACATCAATGTAAATAATTTAGACAGCAAGGGGATGTTGATTGGACCTTCCTAGAATTTTCCATCTCCATATGCAAACACAATCACTAATGATAATGCAAAAGGCACCACACCCCATGTTCAAGCGCTGAGGCACAAACTTCTCAAACGAGTTCTGCTGAGATCTTTTTAATGGATTCTTCAAGAGGTTTGCAACTGTTTGACTGAGATATTACTTGATCTGAAGGTTAGAATCAATATTCAATACCTTAATCATATATCCACTGTTAGTGATAAGGGCCACTAACCTGAATAAGGAAAATAAGCTGAGAATGCTACAGGCCTGCGAGCAATCCTTTCTTTCATTTGTTGTTGTGTCATCCAGCAATGTATCAAAAAATCTTCAGCTGCTACTGTAATCTTATTTCACCTAGAAATGCATAAGTGACCTCAAATACCTGTACCCTACTCCCAACTAACGAAAATCTGAATCCATTATATGCACCACAGCTTCAGCCATACTATGTCAGTTATGCATGTGGATTTTAGCTCAAAAAAAAGTGGTGTCTTCAGGTAGTGCTCCTCAAAAACATTCCCATAGAAATGGATCTACATAGGCTCGAGAGTTTATCACTAAAGAGCTCTTCTCACGCCCTAAGCTCCGATACCATGTTAGAAATAGGGAAGTAGGGCAAAACAACTATTGTCTTTTTAAAAAACAGTTAAAGATAACAACTAAATCAATTCTTTAGAGCAGTAAACCAAATGAACTGTTGAACTCAGAAATACAAATCAGAGGAAGAGCAACAATTAGATTTAACTTTTAACCAATTTCTGAGTGTGCATACCACTCAGATCTGATCTGACTATTTAACCAACTTCTGAGTGTGCATACCACTCAGATCTGATCTGACTATAATTCAAAATCAGTGATCTATTTCTTAGTAAGCAAAAACATAAGATTATCAAAACAATAAACTAGTTCTGATATAGACTTAAGCTAAAGAGCATATCCAATCACTGGATCTGATACAGATCTAAACTCAAGAACGGATCTAAATAATAGATCTGTTATAGATCTAAAAGAAAGAACAGATCTAATTAATAGATCTGATATAGATCTAAAGGTACAGATATAAACAGTAGATCTGATATAGATCTAAGCTAAAGGCAAACTTCAGAATTAAATAACATGCAGATCTAAACTATGATAACCTTCAGAATCAACATACAAATCTAAATGGATGGATCTTACCTTGAAGTCTTACCTCTGATCACTGAAGGAGTTCATGCCACACATAAGAGATGAAGAGCCATTGAATATATGCTCAGAAACAGTCCAAGATCATGGATCTAACTCATGGGTGAGATCTCTTGTCAAAGAGAATTTTAGGACAGTTAAGCCTCCACCAGATCTTCACACAAGAACACTCCACAAACCCTCATGCAAGAATAGAACAGCTGGGAAGTGGGACGGTTGTCTTAGGGATGGCCCAGCCAACTTAGAGTGCCACAGCTCTCACAAGATATGGGACGACAGACTAAAGGATGGTTGACTGGTAGATAGTATCAACACCAGAAATCTCAGCAGTGAAGGGCACTCCTCACACTCATGACAGCAAAAATAAATCAGCAAGACCTAGACCAAGAAGTCTGCCACAAAGGGAAGTCAGTAAGCTGCTATCAAAGGAGCCGTTGGGTTGCAATAAGGCCGAGCTGATGTAAGGGAAGGCCGAACTGTTGCATGAAGGCAATCTGCTACACTTAGGAGAGAGAGGAATAAATAAGTGTAGAAATAAAGAGGGAGGGGTCTTTATTTATACTTTTGGGTGAGGGTAAAAATAAAAGAAATAATGATAAAAATAATATATTTAATTAATATAAATATTAATTAAATATATTTTCAATTTCTATTAATTAATTATTTCTTGTATTAACCCCTAAAAATACAAACAAACCCCAGACAAACTCAAGCCCAGCAAAACCAAGGGTGGAGGGTTTAGGAGAGGTTTACACATGTCCATATAATTCTCAAGGTGACCTTTTTAACTTTATCATCACTGCATATGGGATACATCCCTCATGTGGTCATGCCCAACTTCAAAGAGGGTCATACACCAACAAACACATCCCTCATGTGGTCATGCCCACCTTCAAAGAGGGTCATACACCAACAAACACTTGATCAAGGACCAGGTTGCCCCAGAGCATTTCTGGGGTCTTATCCACCAAGGTACAAGACCAAGGATCAACCCATGCCCCAGGCATGGGTACCCTGGAACATGTCTAGGGGCCCTAGACCTATCTAGGGACTTTAACTGCTTGGTCCCAAACCAAGAACCCCAGTTATCTACTGGGAGCCCTCACAAGGGTCTTTACTGCTTGGTCCCAAACCAAGAACCCCAGTCATCTATTGGGGACCCTCACAAGGGTCTTTTCTGCTTGGTCCCAGACCAAGAATCTCAGTCATCTACTGGGGGCCCTCACAAGGGTCTTTTGCCATGGCACTGACTGTTTGGTCCCAGACCAAATCCCCAGGAGTGCACTGGGGGCACTAGATCTCAGCTAGGGTCTTTGCCATCCTCCCGGAGAATGGCTCTTGCAACTGCTTTAAATTCACCAGAGATGAACAACTAATAAGGTAGAAAATTAGCCTGCTAATCAATGTTATTAGAACCAGACCGATGACTAAACTAGTCGACCCTAAAAATAGAAACTGGACTGGAACCGGACCAAAACTAGTAAAAGACCAGACACAAAAACCACTAGACCAAAAAATAATTAAAATTTTCAAATTTTGATTAAAAATATATATTCATGTACATCCATGCAGATCCAAACCATTGGACACAAATATGAGAAGCTTTCTCATGTATAGGGCATTGTAAGGGTGAATATAGCAAAATGACACCAAGTGCAATACATATCTGAACCAAAATACAACTACATCGAGACTCTAAATGGCCTACAATGTCCAAAAATTAATTATACTATCATCTAAAATCAAATCAAAGTTCAAACTAAATAATCGTCCAAATCTTTGGTCTTTTTGGATGAAGGAAGTGCATTGATACAAAACCGGTCAACTCAACCAGTTCTAACCAGTTTTGGCTTGAAGCAGCTGATTCTGACCCGTTCAAACTGGTTCAGGCCAAAACTGGTCATTTCTGGTTTGGGCACTTGATTTGGACTGCTGAGCCTTATAAACCAGTAGAACCGGCCAGTTTTGACAAAATCAGTTTGATTTTGGTAACATTGCTGCTAATCAAGCCCCAGACCCGAAGGATCAGAAGTGATTTTTAAAATTCGTCCCATAAAGGATTCAGGAAGAGTCAAACTGGAAGGAGAAATTAAGTCAAAAATAAAAAAGAATGCAGACTTCTAAATATTTGGTGATAGTCACTTGGACTAATAGTTTTTGGCTTGAAATGTTAACAACCCTAGTCATCCAAGATTTATTGATTTTATTTGAAAAGATTTTATAAAAGCATGGCACCATCAACCCACTATCCATTAGCATTAATTGTTCCAGGTTAGTTCTTAAGGACATCTCAACTTCAATGGAAGCTCATTTTCATCCTGCTTGTGGGCATATTTTAGGATTTGTACATCTAGCCTGGTTGTCGTAATTTTGACTCAATGTCAATGACAAACCAGAAACCCAAGCCAACAAAAAGGGTCAGATCCTGAACAAGGTCAATTGCTAATATGTCAGGCTACCAATGTTCATGTCTCACTCTAAAGGAGTTGTTTCAGAAAGGGATAGATGGCACCCAACTAAACATATTTATAAAGTTCATATAAGTTAGAACCATGAATAACCCCGTAACTTGCCAGCGTGTTTGGTCCTGTAATTCGCATCGACTCTCTTTGACCTGTAATCTGCGCAGGCATCAAAGCATCACACGGCTTCATCGGTTCCCATCAATGCTGAGGCCCTTCTAACAGAGCACAAAACACTTACGGGTCATTGCATGGCTTCATTGGTTATAATCAAATCGCTCGCACTTCCATCAGATTTCCAAACTCACGCAATCACCCTCCTCCATTGACAATTTAAACTTGCAGTCAGGAGCGACCTGCAGGCTGCTCTACTAACGCCTTGAATACCCATTGAAATCTGTGCCGAATTTGTGTTCAGTGAACCTTAACTAGGGCCTTCACATTCAGCTGAAATTGAACTTTAACCTTTAAATCCTGTAAACCCTCTGACTTAGGATCACTGCCCATAGGCCCACTAGTCCAGGCCATATTCCCAAGGACAGCATCAGACAGGCTGTTGGGGTGGACATTGCTATTCCTGGCTCTGAGGACCATAGCAATTGTTTTTTGTTTTACTTAGTCTATTCTCCTAATACTTTTTCATTGTATTTATTGTCTATTCCAATGTTGCCAGAGCGCGGAGCGAAGCGGGAGCGTTTTTAGGAAGCAGGGCATTGGGAGCGTCATTTTCAAAAAATCCTCAGGAGCGAAGTGTCCCGGAAGTGTCTATTATATATATATATATATATATATATATATATATATATATATATT
>SNQJ01S0000555.1:286116-322939 GCA_010110895.2 Picea sitchensis
TCTATCATCTATAGACTGACATGTAAAGTAATGAAGCGCCCCATGGAGCTTCCTGTCACTAAACCATTTTGTAACTCTCCAAGTCACATGTTTTTGCAACATCTTTGAAGTACAGGATTGGTTTCTTGGGTTAATTGTGCTAAACAATTTAAGGTAATTTGCACTTCCACTCTAATCTATAATGACTTAGCTTAATTGACTTTAGGGTTTCCCCCTAGGCTAGGGTAGTTTCCTTAGTCTGAAGTCATAGAAACAGAGCTAGTGTAAGATCCATAGAGAGCAGCTTTATAACATACCATGAGAGCAACTCTATAACAGAATTTAGTACAGATTTTTAGCACAGTCCACAGTGTTCGATTACCAGATTTAAGTCATAGAATCAGAGCCAAGGTAAAGTTCCACAAATGCTGTTAAAGAAATAGAAGAATAGAGCAATAGGCCAGCAAGATTCATTAGGAAGCGCCCATTTTGCACCCCGGAGCGAGCTTCCGAAATCCGGAGAAGCTTCCATGGAGGATTCGCTCGAAGTGAGGTTCCGAGGGTGGAGCACCGGGGGGGGGGAGCTTCCGGTAATACTGGTGGTCTATTCCCTACAATAAGTAGGGTTTTTCTTCGTGTTCTTCTAGCTCTAGGTTTCCTTTTTTTTCTTATGATCTATTGGGAGAAGACTTTTGTACTCCCCCCATTGCCCATTTTGGCAAGTTGTATTTTCCAGTACCCTCGACCTATTTTGGTCATCAGTTGATATTTATATCCTTTCATTTCATTTCATACTGTCAAACACCCATCGATAACTCATGACAACAGAAAACAGGGGTGAAGATTCAAACGAACAAAGAGAAGGGCTAAAGCCCTGCCACTGTTAAATCTATCTTTGGATGAACACTACACTTATCCTTCAGAGATTGACAGTTTATTAGCATTCTTGTATTATAATGACGCAAGTCAATGTAAGCCAACAGTTAATCTTAAGATGATTCTGCCTACAGGTTTAGCTAGGGCAGCATACAATTTTCTGTTACTTTAATACAAACTTTTTTTCTTCAAGAGAAAACTAAAAAAATCTACAAGTAGTGATAAATTTCAGCATTCTTTATCCTTTTTTGAGAGCAGGTATAGCCCAAAGATAACATTGCCAGCATTTGTTTATTTTTCCATTTTATGGCTCTAATAATGTATATTTATGTGATGTGATGATTATCTTAATGCACAAGTGCTTTATGTGGCAGTGTTTACTTTATGCATGCATGCTATCATTAACTATAGATGAATGAGACCTTAGGAAGGTTGATTAATTATTTAATGCATTGTTGTCATGAATAGTCATGATCATGTCCATGGCAGTTAAATGAACCAACTTAGCTTGTAGAAACTGTGATATCTATTGATATGCTGCACCACTATAACTTAGAAATAAATATCTATGTGAGATCTGTGCCTCACAGATCTACGTCTTAGGTTGTTTAAAACACCATGGTTTTCTTTCCTTGACCATACAGGAAGACAAATAAACTAGCTAGTTAAAGGTAGTTACCTAAAGAATCATTGATATCTCGTGCCACTATAACTTAGAGATCTTTGTGCAAGAACAATGACTTAGGGTGTCTAGGACACCATGGTTTCTCGCATTGGCCATATAGGGAGTGATAAATCATAAAACTCTAGCTTGGTAAGCAAGGGACAAACTAACCCTACATGCTCTACTTACTCCACTCTCTTTGGGTAGAAATCATGATGGGTTCCTTAGCACTAACATAAGAACTAGAGGTCATATTGGTAAGGGTGGAGCCAGGTGGAGTTGCGCCAATCTGGTGCAGGATGATGATCCATAATAGAGTATTTAGGGTACCATGGAGAGGCTTGGGAGCTACATGCATTACTTTTCTGAAAAAACACTAAATTTGTTCACTGTGCAGACAAAATTTAACTTGATAGCCACAATCCCCAAGTTAGATGAGTAGGGATGACTCAATTTCTGCTAACTTTTTACACCTGACCTGACGACCCAACGGTAAGTTCCTCTTGCTATGCTAGACACTAGAAACAGTTACATGATACTATTCTACCCTTCCAAAGGTTCGAGTTAATATGCCATATCATGTTATGAAGAAAAATGTGAAATAAAAATCACAGGATCTTATAATAATTATCTCAAATGCAACTGACAAAATTTCATTTGTTAACAACAATTTTTACTCTAGTCCATTAATTTCCTTAGGGGGTAAATTTGACTGTACCATGGGTATTCCCAATTCTTTGAGATCATCATCACGCATGTGCCTCAAAATAGTCATGTCAACCTGTATTCAAATTTCATAGGGAAATTAAAAGTTAGATTTGCAACTCATATGCCACCTTACACACAAAATTATCCTGGACTAAACAACTCTTTTGATCTACCCTCCTATGACTATGAAAAGTAACATCATTTTCCGTCAGAAACTTCTTGGGAAGCAAGCAAAGACAACCAGCATCTGATCCATACACAATTTTTTCCAAAGTACAATTAAATAGTAACACCATTAGTATCAAAATAAAGTTTGGGTTAAAAAACACATTACTTCTTCTGCCTGAAAAATTATCACATATTTGCTGAGACCCAACGATTGCAATAGACTTGCCACTGTCAATTCCTCACCCTGCAAAACCGAAGTCTGATTAAGATGTTGATAATAGCATACAGATGGAAATAGTAACAAATAAACAGGTATTTTAGAGCCACGCAAGCTCTAGAAAATATACGAGAAAATCCAGCCTGTCAACAAATGAAATCCAAGAAAAATCAACATACACATTTTTATCTCCATAAATGTATCAATCAAAGGAGTAAAATAAAAATCCATGATAGTTCTGAAGTAGTTAGCAAGCATCACTTTTTACAGAAAATTCAACAAATGCAATCTGTTATCCCCTACCCTAGGGATAACTAAGGAGATCATGTCTCGAGGCCCACAGGTCCTAGACATGGAGTGTCAAGAGCCGAATGACTTCAGCATGGCCCCATAGGGCCCCTCTTTTCTTCAGTGCAGCCTATTTATCAGCAGCAGCAGTACCCATCCCACCAGCCTGGTCCTGAAGTAGCAGTAAGTCTTGCTCCATGAGGTAATGAGTCTGGGTATCATGGTATGTGTCACTCTGATTCTTGAAGCACTTGAATATTTTGCATTGAATTCTCCTTCATTTCATAATCTTTGCTTGGAAATTATGTTTTTTGACTTGTTCATACCTGGAAGGGTGACATGATGCCCTAATAAGTTGATCTCCCTTTAGGATGGGTTGCCACTAGGTGGGTCTGTGAAAGGTCATCGTTCATTCCCTACATACTTACCACTTTCCATCTTTATTCCTCTCATCTCCCCCTACCTTTGTTTGGGCATTGAGATTTGCCACACTAGGAAGGGTTGTACCTTTCCTTGTGGGAAGAAGGAGCTAAAGGCCCAGAGGGTAAACCGTAAAAGTAGTTGGCAAGAGTTAAAAACCAAAAATGAAACCTTTGAGATGATCTGCCCAGGGATTCTTGAGAAAGCAGTAAATAGCTTCTCGATAAGAAAAGGGAACCTATAAGATAAATAAACACTCAAGGTATTAGTTGGTGTTGAAATTAATGCCGCTGCAAGAGCCATTCTCCGGAGGATAGCTAAGACCCTAGCTTAGATCTAAGGCCCCCAGTGCACTCCTGGGGTTTCTTGGTTTGGGACCAAGCAGTTACAGCCATGGCAAAAGACCCTAGTGAGGGCCCCCAGTATATTGTTGGGGTTCTTGGTCAAGGACCAAGCAGTGAGTCCCTAGATGTATTCTAGGGCCCCTGGATCTGTTCCAGAGAATCCTTGCTCGGTGCTTGGATTGATCCTTGGATGTGTTCCTTGGTGGTTTATGATATAAGTCCCTAGATGTGTTCTAGGACCCCTGGATGTGTTCCAAGGAATCCTTGCTCAGTGCTTGGATTGATCCTTGGATGTGTTCCTTGGTGGTTTATAATATAAATCCCTAGATGTGTTCCAAGGAATCCTTGCTTAACGCTTGGGTTGATCCTCCATCTTGTACCTTGGTGGATAAGACCCTAAATGTGTTTTGGGGCCCCAGATGTGTTCTGGGGTAACGTGGTCTGGGACCAGGTGTATCTTGGTTGAGTACCAAGATGTGATGATGTGTGATCTTCTTCCTCTCTCTCGAGATGGTCCATGAGACCTAGGAGTAGCTATCAAGATAGACATGACCACATTATTGATGCTTCCTCTTATGCAGTGATGATAAAAGTTTATAAGTCATCATGAGACCTATGTGGACATGTTTTGCCATTGAAGAGGAACCCCTTGACCTTCTCTTGTAGTCCCCCCTTTCTCTTGTAGTCCCCCCCTTTCTTGTTTTTGTTTCCCTCCTTGTTTTTGTGTCACTTTGATTTAATTAACTCCTAATTAATATTTTTATTAATGAAAAATATTAATTAATTATTATTTATCTTTTATTTATTTTATTTTTATTAGGGTGTGACTTAATCCTAAAGATAGGGTTAAAATAGAAAACCCTATCCTACCCACCTAAGATATAAATAAGAGCCTACTCATTCACTTACACTCACTCTCCTCACTCTTCCTAGTCTGAACTTGCTGCGACTACCTCAGATTGTTTATGGTACAGCTTCTCTAAGTGAATTTTCTATTTCAGATTTGAGGTATTGTTTGGCTGGGAGCTTCAGTTCAGTTTTATTGAGGAGATACTACAGTCCTCTCTCCTTGGTTGTATGTGTATATTGTGGGGTTCTTGCTTAGCTGTTGTGGGTCTTCTATCAAGAGTCGCGGACCTTCTTATGACTTCCACGGACCTCTCCTCAGCTGGTTGTGTGAGTCATGGACCCTTCTAGTACCTCTATGTGTGTCGCGGCCTCTTCTTTTGTTGCTATTGTATGTCGTTAAGGGTATCGTGACCTCCTTCTCCTTACTGTCCCTATCTGTGGGTGCTTTTCCTTCTTGTTGTTCCTTTTGCTGGTGTTTTTGCTGCTTGAAGGGTTTCTCTCTTGTTGTCCTATTAGCTGGTACCTTCTTGGTTTGAAGGGCTTGTATTACAGTGCAGTTTTTTTGGACAGTTTGTTGTAGGTGTTTGCTTCAGCTCTATTTGTGGTCCTCTACTTGGAAAAACAGTCAATCTAACATCATGGTAGAGATCAAACCCTTGAGTTTTGATCATTGATTATTAAACTAATTTCTGAGCATATAAAAGAGGACAACATCCATATGTCAGGTACATCTCTTGGCTAAAGGTAAGATTTATTTTTTCTGCACTTAATCTACATTCAGAAATGTTGTTTTAATGTTCAGAATTACTTCTACATGTTCAGATCTCATTGTCTATATTTAATCTGCTTAAGTTATTGCTTTAAAGTGTTGATCTACATTTGTAATTAGTGAACAGAATTTAAAAGGATATTATTGTTTTCTATTTTCCCTAAAATCTAACAGCTAGTGGATAGGAGGTCTCATCACGAGCCGGCCTATTATGACCATGGGCATGTGGCGATATGACACTACCATCTATCTGGTCACAAAACCAGGGTAGTGGCTCTTGGTGGCATAGCCAAGAGAAAGGGGGTCTCATTACGAGCCAGCCTTCTCATCTCTGTGAAATGCTTGTGGATAACGCTGTCACCTTTGATCACCAAGCCAGGACAGTGTCCCTCAACTCTTCCCTTGAAGCATAAAAGCAAAAGATCAAAAGCAATAAAGCTAAGAATAAAAGGCAATGAATGGGCTAGGAAATAATGGCATCTATGACAAGGTGCAGCTCGCCCTCTACAAAGGCACCCACAGGTAAGATTTACATTTCCCTGTTATCACTGCACCGGATTCCCAAACACTTACCCCACACTACCCCATACACTTACATGACCTGGATTGGTTCTCACCTGGGAAACACCCCAAACTTAACGAGGATTAGCCCAATAGAACACCTTGAGACCTTCTCCAAACCTGACTTGTTAAATTCCATAACGTCTTTGAGCATTTCTCTGGGTAAAGGGGGGGGTTTAATGCACATGTTTGGGTAATTTAATTATTGGATGTGATTTACATGTTATGATCCATGTGACTTATGAACCCCTGGAAGCATACATGTTGTTGTTGCAGGACCTTGCCCGGTAGACAGGTACACATGGGGGAATGATTAGCTCAAACCTTCATGGGGCTGAAAGCCCACAGATGGATGTTGTAACCCCAACCAGGGGCAAGAAGACATCAGAGATTTGCACCGGGAAGAAAGAAGGACGTTGCCCTTGGAGACACCCTGGCAGACCTAGACCCAGGGGGATCTTGCTCTTCCACCTGGACATTGACCTTTGAGAGCCCATGACGTCACCATCATGACCCTGGACGTCATCTAGAGCTAGGGTTTGTATTTTGAGGGCAGTTGTGAGCTGGTTGGCACGTGTGGGTATCATTCAGGGCCTTTGGAGGCCAAACATTCTGCATTTGGAGCCCAATGTTCCAACTTCCACCTTAGGAGCTCAATGTCACCCTAGAAGAGCATGACGTCACCCTTGGAGATGATTTTAGATGTTAATTAAGTTTATTTATGTAAAAATTGGATTTTGATGTAAATTGGCCAGGTCGGCCTTTTATTGACCTAAATTTAATTGAAGGTCAAAGTTTTGTATAAATAGAGAAAAAGTACTCTCATTTTTTGATCATAACTCCTCACACAAGAGTGAGTGGTCTGAAATTTGCTCCCTATTTGGGAGTTAGTGGCTGAAATAGGGAGGCACACTTGTCTTGGAGGCTAAAATTTGCAACTTGGATCATTTCTTGGTGAGGTTACTTGGCAATCTAGGGTTTCATTGCTTTATTATTCTTGGTGAAGTAAGTAAATCTGCAATCTTCATTTCATTTTGAATGGTTATGGTATATTTGCTTATTCATGTTAAAGATTATGAAATTGCTTGCTTGACAAACCTTAGGGGTAAAGGACTTAAGATACTACTTCTTTGCTCTTCATTTGCTAGACTTTATTAAAGTGATTTGACTTAGATAAACTTCTAAAGCCCTAAAATACTAGCACTTTAGAATCCATTGTCTAGTTATTGTTGCTCTTAATATCTTTCAATAGTCAAAGGAGGAGGAAGGCACTAGGGCCTAGAAGTGCCTACTCTCTAGTAGCTTACCCCTTAAACTTTGGATCTTGGAAGACTTAAAGTACTAACTCTTCTAAAGATCCATTCTTCACTTAGACAAGTATAATCACTGTTGTTACTACTTCCAAGTGAAAGTCGTCACCTATTGACTCCATTACCCCATAAAGGCACTAGTCTGCATGCTTTAGTGAATGATTGATCAACAAACACTCAAACTCTCTTCCTTGAACCTTTTGCTAACTTCTACTAACTCTACTAGACTAATTCACTAGTTAACTTGTTGTTGTTGCAAATCACTGCTACAGCCATACTAATCTACATTAATTTGTTGCATACACTTACATAACTTGCATCTAACTCACTCAGAAATTGCTTGTGATAATTGCCAAACAATCTACTTGATAAATGTTAAATTTACATGATGTTTTCTTGCAATTTTGAGCACTAATACTTGTTAAAAAAGTAGGTGTGCTCGTTTAACCATAGACAATATAGCAATTGTCACCCAACCATAGGCCAAAGCCACCCCCGAGCACCTTAACCTTGACAGAGAATAATTCTGGAAGAAAACCCTAGGCCTAATAGCCAGTCAATATAGCGTACCTCTCTCCTAAGCTAGCGCACAAGGCAAAAATTCCAAACCATAACCAAGAGAAAGTCCAAGCCTAAAACCGAAAATACAAGTTGCAGTAGTTGCAGCTGCAGCTACTCTCCAGACTTGCACACTTACTAAATTTCTGCAGTGCGCACTAGATTTCTGCAGTTGCGAGCTGTGTGTGTACAAATGAGCTCTGGCATCCTATATTTATACTGCTCTCTCTTAGCTATCTAGGCCGACTTCTCTTTCTGGAGGCTAAAGACTCAATATTAAATTATTTTCTTTAGTCGACTTGTCTTCTAGGGTTATATCCAATGCTTTAGGGTTTCTTCTTGCTTCCCGGAATATTCTATTCTTGTCAGGGTTACACGTGGAGGTTAATACCTCCCGCAGCTACCATAATATCAACACTCCCTCCTAGCTAGGGAGGTATTGAAGGCAATGGTCTTGAGCACAAACATACCATTCAACCAATAGCATCATCATAGCCACTCGGACTATCTCATGATTAAATCACGAGCACCATCATCACTATCAGTATCATCTGACAGCATCAACTGCATCATCTCTTTGAGCCATACTCCATCTGAGTAATGATGTTGAATAAGTCACTCACTCCACAGAGTGATACAAGAGCTATTCTTCTAATACGGACATATGTCTTAGAAGAATAATTGTTCCAACAGATGTTGGA
Source organism: Picea sitchensis (assembly GCA_010110895.2). NCBI lineage: Eukaryota > Viridiplantae > Streptophyta > Pinopsida > Pinales > Pinaceae > Picea > Picea sitchensis. Next base: position 294,529 of record SNQJ01S0000555.1, read on the forward strand.
AACCACGCCATCGGATACAAGGACTATTTTTCTAATCCGAACATACGTCCTAGAAGAATAATTGTCCTGGACCATACATTGACTATCCATCTAGCTGGTAATCATTTTCAACACTACTGATAATCTTCATGGCAATCTGAACAATGCCATTCAATAGAACACAATTGCATCTATCCATAGTAGTACACAACTACTATCCAGTGGTACACAACCACACCAAGTAGCACACGACTACTTGATAAGTGACACAGTCACAAACAATGGAACACATCCAACATAGTGGCATACAACTATTGTCTAGAGACATACAGTCTCCACAATGATCATATCATCCGATATCAACCTTTATAATAATATCATGATACAAACTGAGTCATTTGGGCCATTCTTCCACTCACATCTGTGAGATCTGGAAGAGCATCTGCCCTTAGAAGGTAAAACATCAGCCATAGGCTATCTGGGTTATTCTTCTCAAGCATAGAATAATAATTGTCCCTGATTTCTGAGCCTAGACCATTCACCTAACTAGGCCATTCCTCTGACACTAATCATAGTGCAACCTGGAGAGAATGAGTCTTCCCTAGGGAATGCATGTCCCTAATGTAACGAAAGTGACAATGATACAGTTTCTTATGGCGGCAAAATAATGATTTCTCTAAGAGATCCCTTCTTGCCAGCAATTTATGATCCTCGATCCTTATACTAACAATAAATATAGCCAATTTTCCGCTTTCCGAAATCAGATAATTTTTTGTCAGATTGTTGAACCTGGACCATTCACCTAACTGGGCCATTCTTCTGGCACTAATCATAGTGCAACCTAGAAAGAATGAGTATGCCCTAAGGAATGACTGTCCGAACCATTTCTTGAGGAAATGATTGTCCTGCACCAACCTCCAAAACGGACCATTCTTCGAAACTGCTCACAATTTTAACTTCGAACGAATGACTACACGGCGAGGCGAACCATTCTACTTGAACACTACTTAGAGTGACTGCCAAGAAGAATGATTGTCCTAGACCATTCCCCCACGCTGGCCACACGGGGAATCGTTGTCTTTGGTACATTAGCAATCTATCGAACCGTTTTCATTACGAAAATTATGTCCGATCTGACCATTTTCCAAACTGGAAAATGCCTGTCCGTCAAAAATCTCAAACCACTTTCCGAATTGGAAAGGAACTGCTCATCGTGGACCATTTTTCGAACTGAAAAATGATTGTCCATAGATCAATAACACATCAGTGCTCCCTCCCAACCTAGGAGTAATCTCTTCCTTTTTCAATAAGGAAGTCGTCTCCACGAGCCCTAGCATGTTTCTTAAGTGCGCAAACTTTTCATCTTGGACAGAGGCTTTACCAAAATATTTGTTATCTGCTCATCTGTGGAGATATATTGGAGAACCACTTCTCTTTTCTGGACTTCATCACGGAGAATATAATGCTTGATCTCAATGTACTTCGGTCTATCATGGAACACTGGTTTTCTTTGAAGGCTTGATATAGCTCTGATCATTACAATATATCATGGTCGAGTTCAGCACTTTTGTTTCCTGATGGCTCATGACATCGTGTCAAAGCTCAAAACGAAACATATCCAAGTAGCACTTCTTCTGTCATCGTGAGAGTTTGCCATGGATTAACAATCCATCATCTCGGACTTCTAAGTAACTATTCTGATACGCTATCTCTATTATAGAAAGTTTTCACCACGCTTTTGTTGCATATGAGATACTCTACATCAGGTTGTTTGAATCCATACAAATTCTTCTTATATCTGCATACATGGGTCTATTTCTGGTATAAGCTTCTTTCTCACTTGTTTTATTTGGGAAGAACAATCGTTTACATGTAAATTCCAATCCATGGATACTGGTGAGCGGTCTTTATAGTTTTTCTCCCTCCTTCTGGAAGAACCTTTGAATCTCGCAATGCTTCCATTCACAAGTCTTTTTCACATTTTCTTAGATACATTGTTCTTTATCATAACTTCCATTTCTTCTGCTTGATTGCTTCTAGTGGGTTCAAACCAAACTGGTAGTCTTGTGATTCTCGGTATAATAATTGGTTGTTCTGGCTTTTCTTTCTTTCTTGGAATCTTCATGTTCTTCCTCGTGTTTCTCTTTAGCTCTTGGGTCCATGGAGTCTTCTATAGATTCCATGCCCTAAAGATTCCAACTTCTTCCTTTCATCATAGGATCATGGATGTAAATGGACAACCAATAATACCTTAAGGCTTCTTTTCGAAGAAGACTTCTTCTAAAGTCAAATTGAACACGTGTTGCTTATCATGGCTGCTATTTTCAATGGGCACATGGACAGATACTTCATAATCCTTAATGGATCATATCATTTAGGATTAGCTCCCTCCTAATCCTTGCTTCATGCATGAATGCATGCTCTTCGTTTGGAATTCTGTAATCAGCTCCCTCCATCTAAGAGAGTCCACGCTTTTGTCTGCATTCTTATTGCATTCTGCAAAGTGTCACAAGTCTTTTTCTAATTTCCTCTTGATTGCTGACTTCTTTTTGTTTTGTCTTCTAAGTTTGATTATGATTTCGGCTTATCTGGCGGTTGTTACTTATATAATAACTTCCACATGAATTGTTACCAAGGATTGTTAACGTACTTCATCTTTTCAAATACATTACTTGACTAGTAATCATCGTAATAGTAATCTTTATCTTGTTATTCTTCCATAGGTGTTGTTTCACTAACCATCTTATCTTCTAAGAAATAGATATACAAGAACTATGTAAACATGGTATGTACAAGGATTATGTTACAGAAGAATAGTGTTACCTTGACTAGAAGAAGAAATCTGCTTCATCTTGTTTGACTTTCTTTGAGGGTTTCTTTTCTTCGGCAACTATTGCTTCGTGTGTTTCCTTCCTTTTCTTTAACTCAGGACAGTGATTCTTGTAGTGACCATATTTTCGACAGTTGAAGCATTGTATTTTTGACATATCCTTCTATTGATTTGGTTTCTTCCTTGAGTCAAACTTTTTCTTATTCCTGAATTTCTTGATCATCATCTTTCCTTTGGAATTTCTCTTTTGCGTTAATCCTTGATTCTTCTTGTGCACAGCAAGTCCAAAGTTCTTCAAATGTGGGGTACTCCTTTCTTGTGTTCATGCTTGCGGCAAATGCATCTCATGTCTTGGGAAGGCCATTGAGTACTATATTTACCAGTTCCTTCTCTAAAATGATTTCTTCAATAGCTTGTAGTTGATCTCTTAACTGAGAGATTCTCACAAGGTATGATGTTATGATGTCATCATCATTCATTTTCATGTCACAGAGCTCATTCTTTAGACTCATTACTTGTCCAATGTTTTTGACTGAGAAGAGGTTAGTTAGGGCATCATACATCTTCTTAGATGAGTCAAGATGAGAGATGTAGGGTATCAAGTGGTCTTTTACAGAGTCCACTATGATACTCATGGCATTGATGCCATTGTCCTTGAACTTCTCCATAATTGCAACGTTCTGAGGTTCCTTCTCTTTTCTTTCTTCAAACTGTGGTTCCACGATCTTTCCTTTCACGATATCCAACACTTTATTCTTGGCACGGATGAGGTCAATCCTTGTCTTCCATGCTCTAAAGTTAGAATCCCCTTCTAACTTGTTTTCTGACTTCATAGAGTAAATCATGACAACTTTGAATTGGTCAACCTTTGACTTTGACCAAAAACTCAAACTTGACATCTTAGCTTGCTAAGAGTACCAGGAGGTGCGCTAGGTTAGGCGGCACTAGGCTATCCAGAAATTAGGTCAATATCTTCACTTAAGATGCCTCAACAAGAGGGTTAGGGTTTCGTTGCTGCAGCAAAAACTTTGACTGCAACTGCAACTGTAACTGAGCAAATCCTCCCAATCTATCTTCCAGCGGTTAGGTTGTCCGAAGATAGTGTGGGCCCATAACCTGTTAGAAAAGTAGGTGTGCTCGTTTAACCATAAACAATATAGCAATATTGTCACCCAACCATAGGCCGAAGCCACCCCCGAGCACCTTAACCTTGACAGAGAATAATTCTGGAAGCAAACCCTAGGCCTAATAGCCAATCAATATAGCGTACCTCTCTCCAAAGCTAGCGCACAAGGCAGAAAGTCCAAATCATAACCAAGATAAAGTCCAAGCCTAAAACCGAAAATACAAGTTGTAGTAGCTCCAACTGCAGCTACTCTCCAGACTTGCGCACTTACTAAATTTCTACAGTGCGCACTAGATTTATGCAGTTGCAAGCTGTGTGTGTACAAATGAGCTCTGGCATCCTGTATTTATACTGCTCTCTCTTAGCTGTCTGGGCCGACTTCTCTTTCTGGAGGCTAAAGACTCAATATTAAATTATTTTCTTTAGCCGACTTATATTCTAGGGTTATATCCAATGCTTTAGGGTTTCTTCTTGCTTCCCGGAATATTCTAATCTTGTCAGGGTTACACGTGGAGATTAATACCTTCCGCATCTACCATAATATCAACTATACTTGTTGTTACAAAAGATTTCTACAGCCATCTAACTGCAGCAAATTCTCTGCAAAATTAACATTTAATGCTAGCTAGACATACCAAAAATTGTTTGTTACAACTGATTATCATGTTAAAGCTACCTTTCATTGTCTTTTCAAGCAATTTCAAGGCATATTTTTTGTAGCTGTTATAAAATACTTATTGTTGTTTTAAACTTTCATATTGCTGCAATTTTATATCAGCTAGCTTATATTTCGAAGGTTCATGGTCTTATGAAGCATTAACATCATTTTGTACTTGAAATCTGCCATATTTTTCTTTGTTGTCTTGTTCTGGGCAGGTACACTTCATCTTTACTATTGCTTCGTCTCTTAAAGACCCTAAGAACCTTTTAACTTGTGTGACCAGTGAGAGGGGGGTATTCTTGCATCCTTGCCTTAGTTTGATCAGCCCTTTAGGTCACTGGGGACGTCTCCCTTGGGGTAATCTCGATATACTCCTAAACAGAAAGGGGTTTCCTATTAAGGTGGCAGTGATAGGTCACCCCCTTGTTACGCCAATCTTGCCTCACTTGCCTTGGGCTTTGGGCAAGTACAGATTGTGCGATAACACAATCTATATATTTCCACAAAATACAAATAGATTAACCAAAAGATTGGTCATACTCGAAAGTTAATGACAATCAATATGCATTGAAAATTTGAGGTGAAATATTGTCTTATATTGTATATGAAGTTTAAATTGTTATGCCATAGAAACAGGAAACCGATGTTCAGCCTATGTAAAAGGAACAAGATTAAAAACAGAGTTGTGTAATGTATCACCTTCATTTTAGCACTGGCAGCCTTCATTTTAGCACCAGCAGCTTTATTTTCACAGGCAATATATTATACACACAAGGCACACACTTCATCGACTTCATGGACTGGTAGTAACAAAGTTGTGACCTTTTCTTTTCCTTTTTCAAAAATATCAATTATATTTGATATGGAGAAAATTGGTGAGACAAGAAGACAAGAAATCTTCTAACAGTTCATGAACACTGGACTCACAGAGAAATTTAGGGAGAGAATAGGACACTTTTATTAAGGTTCAGAAATTGAATATACATTAGTATTAGAGGCCTTTATTTATGGGGAACCTCTTACATGACTGAAGAATAGTTATTGGCCGGGATTCACAAATGACTAACAACATATGTAGAACCACTGATCTGTAAAAACTGAATAACATGGAATGCTCGTAGTACAAATAACATAAAATGGTGTCAATATGACTAAAATGTAATATTAACATAGGGTCCTCATTTCCTCCCTTCTTAAGAGGAAATAGTCCCCAATTTCTGGATGAATATCTTCAATCAAGCATTCTGACAGTCGGAGCTGATGATGTAGCTTGAAAACCCCCCCTGCATAAGAAGTGGCGTACTCTTCTGTACTCTTCTTCTCCAGTGCTAAACTATGGCCTCGAATATATGCTGAATGATGCCCAATATTTGTCATGGTGGTCAATTATAGTCTGGACTCTGAATCCCGATGTCATCCAATAGAGGTTTGCAGAGGCAGGTGAGCCAATACTTTGGAGTCTGGACAGAATTCAATTTCTCAAGCTGGAGAAGCTGACTGGTTGGACAGGTCCTATAGTGAATTGGCATGCCCTGAATTACTCTGATCCCAGGGGATAAGATAACTTAACATAACTTTATTAATGTCCAAGGAATGAGCACAAAAGTAAGTAAATGGGACTGCTAAGTACAACACTGTCGATATAATGTGGTAGCCCAGAGCACACAAGCCACTCCTATATAAAGCAAAAGAGAAGAGAGAAAAACAGATCTACTCTCTAGTATCTAAGATCTAAAAGTAAGAGCAAAACTGGAAGGAAAGATGTACAAGGAGAGTATGTTCAGAATCCAAATATAAGTGTACAAATACTGCTGAGCACCTAATGCCTGCTGAAAAATGTCCTGTACAAGGGTAGTAAACAAAGACAATTTGCTACGATATCTAGTCGAGTGTAGTCTCTGTGCAACATGTAGGAGCTGTGCTAACCATCATACATCGTATATTGATCTTGGTAATATGTTCTGCCAAATATAATAATAATCTATTTTTAAGGTCACAGCCAAGCCAGACACCAAATTCGTGTATGAGACCCCCTTGTTTGTGGGATAAGAGACCCCCTCCACACAGCGATTTGACTGCTAAAATCTACAGAGGTATAAATACCCTATCTCCCCTTGGATTTGAACCTGTGACCTCCAAGGAGGAAACACATATTCTTAATCACTAGGCCCACTCAGGTTGTCTATCAAAATATCCACTGGAATGATGTCATGCTCTACATTATCAACATAGGGCTCCATGGCAGAAGTGATGGTGCAGATTTAGTCCACTTGGATTTTTTCCCACTGACCTTGACCCATCCTAAATTGTACGGGTGTACAGAGACCACATAGGAAGCTAGAAGGAAATGACAAGATTCTGGGAGACCAAACTTTTCATATTGCCATTGTCAAAAAAAACATTTGAACAAAGTAGCCTTTAATTTAACTGACAGTTTTGTGTGAATAAGAACCAACTGCTCAATAGACGTGCAAACCAATTGCGGATTCACAGAAACGGGATTATCGACTGTAACTGACTAATCTTTTACGTTCTTCAATCTGTAACTCTATTACCAGTGGGTGAACCTTTCCCCTCTGTTATGCAGGGCATTTGTAACTAGATTGTTTTGTGATAATTACATAATTTTTTTGACTGAAGAGGAAGTTAAAAGGAGATGAAATGGTAGAAATTTCCCCTCATAAACTTTTATTGAGATTGTTGTGCTCTGGAGGTCTCCCACGTCTTCATTTCAATTTTTAACGCAAATTGGAATGATTACTCCAAAGTGGTGACATTCAAAAAATGCATCTCATGCTGGATGTGAGAAAAGACTCCTTCAATGGAATTTAATATTCCATCCAGTTCTTCAACCTTGAACTTGATGGACACTGTATTGAATTGCTAATGCATTATTGAGCAGTCTACCGGGTAGACTGCTCAATAATGCATTAGCAATTCAATACAGTGTCCATCAAGTTCAAGGTTGAAGAACTGGATGGAATATTAAATTCCATTGAAGGAGTCTTTTCTCACATCCAGCATGAGATGCATTTTTTGAATGTCACCACTTTGGAGTAATCATTCCAATTTGCGTTAAAAATTGAAATGAAGACGTGGGAGACCTCCAGAGCCTATGTCACCTGATTCGGATTAGGATTCAGCAGCCATGAAATTCAGATTAAACTCTAACTGTCTGATGAAATTTGGATAAAATTGAGCATTAGGTTCATCCATTTTCAAAATTTTGAAAATCTAAAAAAGAAAAAAAAAGGTATATATGTATATATATATATGAAAAATAGTTTTTCCATTAAAAGAACGTATTTAAGAATTAGAAATGGGAAAAAAAAAAATTAAATTCACCTTGAGATTCATGTTCTCCCTAATATTCGCATTTAAAATTCAGTAAACCCCAACAAATTTCAATTTTTTTTAAAATTCAGCGAATTTCGAACCTCATCAATAAATTCGCTGGACCTTGTGACTTAGGTCTACCCCATTGATTGTCGTACACGAAGTCGTCATTTTGTAAATGCTGAATATCTAAGACAGCAAATCTTTCTTTCATAACTGCTGTGAGAAAATCCTACCAATGGATGGTTGGTTGATTGTCAGCTACCAGGTTTCATGTGTGTTCCCGCCACTATATTAATGCTTCGCTTTCTTATTGAACCTCTGCAAGCATAATTTCTTGTGCATAGGTCAATTGTTGCATCTAAAATTAGTCTTCTAAACTACAAAGCCATGCATCTAACTATTCAGCAGTGATAACATTTTTTCTCTCATTTGAAGGTAGGTTGCTGAATTGGAACATTAATAGGGACTACCTGAATTTCTCCTATGATAGAACGTCATCATGATTGTTTGCATCATTTTTTTCTGAAATAATTTTGGAACATAATCCACCATCCAAGAGCTGCACCATGCTAGGGTATTCGTCTTCTATAGCATGTATCACTTCTTTGGTTTAGCCACCTGAATGAAGACTGCTAGATTTATGAGTCATTTTTTTTAGTCCAAGGGGTACACCCTGTTGGAGTATTAACAGTCCAATAATATCTAAGTCCGGAATTCTAAACATTTGTATCACGGTCCCTTTATACCAGAGACATATGACCAATGCAATGTTATCTGTCATAGTTTGGGAGTTAGTTTGTTACACCACCGTAACCACTTAGGGATGATATAAATATGTAATGTGAAATAATGATGTGTGTGAGATTTATCACATCATTAATGAAAGATATCTTCTATCTCCACCATACTGTAGCAATGTGTATAAATGTGTGCATCCAAATTTTCTACATGGCATCAAAGCATGATACTGATTTCAGATCATGTAGAGATTTGAATTCAATTTTGGAGGGTGTGCCTGAAATTGCTAAGACCGAGAACCTGGTGCCATACCAAGGGCATTTCCGTACGGAAACGTGGAAATGCATTTGACACTGCCTTGAAGCGCATTTCAAGCTGTACAGATGAGTCTCACGTGCGGGAAACGCATTTTGTACGACATGAAACACATTTCAAGGCCGTATCATGCGTCTGTGACTCTGTACAGCACGTTTCCAAAAAAAATTGCTCAATTTTGCCTTAACTTGACTGTTGGGACCCACAATTTTGGTTCCAATGCCTAATTAGAGGTCAATTATGAATTAATGAGACTTCTAGGTGCATCCAAAATAAAAAAAAAAATCTTTAAAAGAGAATTTCAGTCTCATTTTGCCTCACACAGTTTGACCAAAACTGTTGGCAATTAATGGTAACATTAAATTCTTAAAGTAAAAGTTGACAGTTCCTTTATCCTTTCATTTCCTTCATCTTTCCTTAGTTGACATTTCCTTTACCTTTCCTTTTTATCCTTTTGTTTCCTTTATATTTCTTTTTTATCCTTTTTGTTGAGTTTTGGTGTACCTTGGGAAGTGGTCCCCTTGTGGTTGTGGGTCTCTAACCACAAGAGGAAAATATTTGACCCATTGTGCCTTATACTTTATGTCTAGTTTCACTTTGACATTTTCCTAAGTCATAAGGGTGACATTTGTCACTTGAGGCAAAAGTGACTATTAATTCACTTTGTGGGTGAATTGGAGACATAAAGTGAACTATGGAAACTTAACCCAAAGTGGGTTTTGAGTTGAGATTCTTTTTGAGAGATCTCAACCATGGATTAGAGATGGCTTGGAGTGATCCTAGCCATTGATCTTTTAGGTTTCCTTATGATTCCTTAAGAGGGGCGCATAGGGAAAAAGGAGGCTCATTCCTTCATTTGTTCACTTGGAGAGTTTGGAGAGGAGCAAGAGGATGAGAATGGAAGCATTGGGAGAGGAGAGTTTGGGCACCATCTTTCATGGAGGGCGCAAGGAGGCTTAGGGCCTATTTATTTTATAGTGAGGGTTCTTGCTTGGTGGAGGGCGCACTCTTGGAGGAGGGCGCAAGCTTAGCAGGCACTAGCAGTTATTGAGTTTTTGCAGATCTGATTGGTGGAGGTTTGGGACAGCATACAAACAGAGATTTGCATGCAAGGGTTTCTCAAACAGCCAAAGGAGGATCAAGGGCGCTTCAATTCAGTGGAAGAGGCAACAAAGGAACAGGGGTGCACTCGTTTGAGCTCATCCTTCTTGGAACCTTCTAGCAAAGCTTGAGAGGAGCTTGCTATTTGTACAGGTTCCATTGTATTTGCTTACTTGTTGTTTTCCATGCTTGTGACATCACATATATACACTTTCATTCTAAACTGGTTTTCCCCGGGGNGGGGGGGGTTTATCCAGGGTCATATTGACCAAAAATACTAGTGTTCAAATTTCATGTATGCTTAGTGTTTAAATCAGCAGTAGGAGCTTATAAAGATCCTAGAGGAGTGCTATATGTTTTAAGGTTTGCATGTGCTAACATTCAGTAACTAAAACACTTGCAAGGGCACCTTAAAAGAGCATATAACCATCAGTTTGAAGGCAGAATTCTTAGCAGAAAATTTCAGACCTGTTTGTTGTCCTAAAACAGCAGCAAGGACAGATTTGATTGAGTAAACTTAGAGACCAACAAGAGGTCAAATACAGACCTGTTGGGCAGCCTTCTAGTTCCTCAAAAATCTACAGTTTTGTTAGTTTTAGCTCGGTTTGGTATCTCAGCTGTGCCTATGTGTCCTAGGCCAGTTGAGGGACACCTTAAATAACCTAGATCAGTTTAGTTTTATCTCATCCTTAAGTTGGACTTAGGCTGGCAGCCAAAAATTCCTCTTTGGGTGGAATGTGGGGCCCAGGGAGAGAGGGCACGCCTCCTTGAAGGTGGTTGAGTGGATTGTGGGGCCCAAACCAAGGAGGGCGCACCACTTAGTGGAGAGTGGGGTCCAGCCCAAGAGGGGCACCCCAATCTCAACCGAAGGCCCAAGGCTGGGCACACATCTCAAGGAGGATGGGGGTTGCTAGGTACATAAAAGCAGGTTGAGGGTTTCTTGTATGTTTCCACTGCAAATCTTCTATTTTATATCTCAGCTGTAGGTTACTGCATAAATTCAGATTTTATATCAGCATTGATAATTTCTGGTTTAGTTAATTTATTGGCTGCAATCTCAATGACTGAGATATAGGTGTAAATTTCAACATGGTATCAGAGCTCAGCCTCTAAGTACAGGACAACCAAGTGACTTGCTGTGCAAACCAGCAAGGGTAAATCAGCAAGTGGGACAGAAGATCAGGTTGTGTAGGTGAAAACAGGACAGCAGACTCAAATGGCCAGTGCAGGCTTGAGGGTTGAGGACAGACTGGATGGAGCCTCAAATTTTTGTCCTTGGAGGGAGTGAATTAGCTTGGCGCTGGAGGAGAATGGGTTGCTGAAACTTGCAGAAGGCAAAGTAGCAACCCCAGCTGATCCAGTACAGCTAGCTGCTCATGCCAAGAAGGATGTCAAGGCCAAAAGGATACTTGTGGATGGTGTCAAGGACCAAATCATTCCACTTTTGCCTGGCAAGAAGACAGCAAGGGAAATGTGAGAGGCCCTGGTAAAGATATACCAGTCTGACAACCAGAACAGAAAAATGTTGTTCAGAGAGAAGCACAAAGATGACCAAGGGAGAGTCGGCAGTCGCTTACCTCACAAAGTTCACTCAGATTCGAGATGAACTTGCAGCAGTGGGAGAGACCGTAGTTAAGACCGAGCTGGTGAGGACAGCCTTGAATGGCTTCACCAAGCAGTGGGACGTGTTTGTCCGAGGGGTGGTTGCACTAGAGAAACTCCCTGATTGGGAGAGGTTGTGGGACGACTTCACCCAGGAGGAGCTGCGAGTGGATGCTAACAAGAATGAAGGCAACAGGATAGACAACTTAGATAATCAGAAAACTTTTAAGTGTCATTATTGCGGAAAAATGGGCCAGAAGAAAAAAAATTGTAGGAAAAGTTTATATGATGAGAAGAATAACCAAGGGCCAAAGAAGTAGGACAAACTTGCAGAACATAAGGAAGAAGAAGATTTCTTTGTGTTCATGACATGGATAAAGTAGACAATTTGAAAAAATCTACTTCATATATAGATTTGAGGGCATCTCATCATTTTACTAAAAGGAGAGACTGGAATATTAAAGACGTTGTCATTGAATCTTCTAATGATTCTGTGGTGTGCAAATAATCCTATCAAGAAAAAAGCTAGTATTTCTTAATGTTCACTATGTTCCAAGAATGGATAAGAATCTACTCTCTGTTAGTGAAATTATGAAGCACAGCCCCCACTTACATTTGATTTTCAGCAATCAAAAATGCTACTTGTAGATAAAGTCAGTAAAGAGACACTCACTATTGGTATTGAAGAACATGGGATTTTCGGGTTAGTTGAGACAAAGGAGACAAAAGATATGCTTTGATGGCCAAGAGTGGTCAACATAGCAGTAAACTTTAGCATCTGCATCAAAGATATGGGCATTGAATTTGAGTTCGATTTCCTTTTTTGGCTAAAGAAGGTTTGGATGATTGCCTCCCAAACATACAAAATCAACAAGGAGTTTATGGAGCATATCAAGCTGGTAAGAAACACAAGACTTGGATAGCTACAGAAGTTCTTCAGTTCATCCATGCTGACATTTGTGGGCCTACAAAGACGACATTATTATCCGGTGCCAAGTATTTTTTGTTGGTTGTAGATGACTTTTCCAGGAAGATGTGGGTGTATTTATTAAAGTTGAAATCGGATGTGTTTAATGAGTTCAAGAAGTTCAAGACTTTGGTAGAAAACCAATCTGAGAAGAGCATTAAAGTTCTCAGATTAGATGGACTGGTAGAGAGGAGAAATTGTACCAATATGGAGATGGCCATGTGCATGTTAGAGAACAAGTTTGTTCTTTACAAGTATTAGGTGGAAGTTATACACACATCAATGTATCTTATCAATCGATCTTCACCAAAAGCCGTACACAAGAAGACTCTAGAAAAGGCATGGTCTGAATGAAAACCTCAAATAAGTCATCCCAAAGTTTTTGGTTCAATGGTATATGGATGGGTACCTAAAGAAAAAAGAACCAAACTTGATGCAAAACCCCAGAAAAAGATGCTCACAAGATATAGTGACAACCACAGTACTTATAAGTTGGTTTATGTTAAAACTAACACAATGTGACTTAGCCGTGATGTGATATTTGATGAAAGCCTAGGGCTGTTCTAGAGGAAATCAGATCTGAAAGTTGCTGAAAATGAAGAAGATATGGCTGGAAATAGAGGTTCAATGGATGGGGCAAATCAACAGTAAGGATCACCTTTCAGCATGATTACTGTGAATTTTTCAGCAAACAGGATGCTATAAATAGCTCAAATCACCTAGAAATCAGTGTTGTTTTGCAACAAGAGGAGGGAAACAAAAGACCAAAGTGGTGGTACAACACCTATAAGGATGCTCACTTGGATGAGCTACTTGATATGAACCAACAAGGTAGACCAAAAAGAGCATCTGAATTAGTGAATTATAATGATGATGCTCAATGGAATGCACTGGTTGGTGTGAGTCATGAAAATAGACCAAAAAGAGGTAAGGGATCCAAAATGGTGAATTATGCTTTGATGGCTTACCTTCAAAACTCTTTTAAGCCTCAAGACCATGAAGAAGATAAAGGCAGCCTGGAATAGGAAAAGGCTATGCAAAACGAACATTGAAATAACAGAGAAATTGGGAAAGATAATAGGATGTTTGTATTAAGATTCAGAAATTACTGTATGTTGGCACTTGAGGCCTTTATTTATGGGGTAGCCTTTTACGTAACTAAAGAACATTTATTGATGGTCTTTCAAAAAATACTAACAATATAAATATCAATGATGTAGGACCACTAACACATGATGACTGATACAATGTCAGTGGTATAACTAAACATAAAATGTCACATGACTAACCTGCCATGTCAATGTGACTAATGTACAATATTAACAACACTTCCTCGAATTTATATGATCATAGAATGGAAGTAAATTTCTCACTTGATGATAGAACTGTATGAGAAAAGATCAAGCTTAAGGCTTTCATCAGCACACTGTTATGCAAATAGACAGATGACCTAAGAAAGGTTAATGATCATAGGTTTCTGCAATACTCATGTCAATGCTATCTTTTATTCTGAACATCAAACCAATATATCATCTACATCTGAAAACAAAGAAAAATAAATAAAGTGAATTTCATATGGAAACAAACCATTTACACACAATGTTGTCTATCATATTAAATAATCACTAAAAATGGAATTCAGCAAGTTACCGGGTATGCATTTTTATTTGTGGTACTTCCTGGAGCATGAGGCCTTAAAACTGATTGTTTAGTTTCAATTGGCCTGGTAGATGAGTTGACCTTTACTGACAATGAAGCATGCTCTGATGCATCTATGGATCTTGCCGTTGATGTATAACGGGATGCATCTATGGGTCTTGCTGTTGACGTATAACGGGATGCATCCATAGTCCTTGGTGATGATGTATGTCGGGATGCATTCATGGACCTTGGCACTGACATTCGCCGAGATGCATCAATGTTCCTTGATGGTGATGTGCGCTGTGATGCATTCCTCGTCCTTGATGACAACATATGCTCTGATCTATTCACTAATGATAAACGCCGTGATATAGTTGTGGTGGTTGATTGTGATCGTGTTCTGCTTGAAAGCCTTTCACGTAGATCCCTCAAACCACTCTGCCGCCAATTTCCACTTTGGAAACCTCTAGATGGCTTCTTACGTAGAAGCTTCATACGGAGATCTTGCACATCAACCTTCCCATCTTTAAAACTCAATTAAGGCACAGACATAATTACAATATCAAAAAAATATGCAAATAATTTAACAAAATATCAAAAAGAAGATTTGTTATTTTCAATAAAAAGAATAAGGATACTTGAAAACTGCAGTGCATTGCCATCCTTGTTATTGTCATGAGGATATTTCCAACTCCGTTGATCGCGGCGTTGACTGCAAATGAATTGCACAATGTCTGAGTTATTTATAGATCAATCTTGCATGCATTGACAAACAGATAGGCCGTTCACAAACTCATTCAAACACGAACAAAATAAGACACAAGAGAAAACTGTAAATATATCCAAATTTGCATATCATGGACAGTATTTTAAGAACATGAAAATACAAAGAGACTAAATGAAGAAACTGTTTCCTTCCAAAATAGTCACCCGCATTGTCACCTGCCATACATTCATTTTAGCAAGCTACAGCAAAGCCATGGCCCACAAACGAACAGCTGGGAACAAAGAGATTTATCTAGTAATGATATGAGTAAGCAAACAGGTATGAGATATTTTTTACCAAGGAAATAATCTCACCCAACCCTCGCACACTCAAGCAAAGAATGGGAGTCTTGGTACCATGCAAGCCCTCACATTGCTCTTTCCCTTCTTCCCCTGAATTTCTGGATGGAAGGCAGATCGACTGCCAGCTGCATAGGCTGCTGGTAACCCCAAAGGACCCGATGAGATTTGATCCCGAGACCTCTGTGGACTTAAAACAAGAGCATCTACTAATTGAGCTAAAACTTCAGGCTGTAAAATGGGAATCTGTCTTTTTATGGATGGTAATCCCAAAAATAAGCTCGAGCCAGCCTCACACACTTAAGTAAAGTATAGGGTTTGTTGGTAACTTGCCAACACCATAGAATAATCTACCCAAAGGCTACACCAACAACATTCAATATAAATATAATCAATATCCACATCTGGCAAAACCCAACAGGGGAGGAACATGACCGCTAGGATTTGAACCTGGGTCATTGTCACAACAACCGCTCCAAGTTGCCGCGAATGAGATCTTTCCATCCAACTACACAGTAATGAAAGTCTACAGTTGTCCAATAGATGATAGAATTGTAGGGTAATGAGTATATCATTGTACATTAATAGACATTAGAACTAGATAGAAGAATGCCATAGGACATAAACTGATTAAGTGTCACATCACATTAATAAAGGGGGTCAAGACATGTTATAAGTTAGTGAGAGATTTGTTTTGTCTTAATCTTAATACTAGTCATTTGTATAGTAGGTTATGTCATCTGCGTGACTCTGTGGACATGGCTCTTTACAGGTTAAGGTAGGTGCCAAAGGCTTGGATTTTAAAATTGATGTAATTTTCTACATTGGTGTAGAAAAGAGCCACTTACTGGAGTTCAAATCTGCTTCTAGATCTGATGTAGGTGGGCTGAAATATTCGACAAAAATTGACTATAATCTAGCTAATGAGTCCATGATTAGACATGTGGTTGGTGATTTTGCATATCCTGTATCAACCAGACTAGATACATATCATGCAGTGAGCTTTATTTCTCACTTTGTGGCTGCATCAAAAGCCAATTTTTGAAGTACTGCCGACAGGGTCACTAATGAGTCCATGGTTAGACATGTGGTTGGTGATACTGATTTTGCATATCCTGCATCAACCAGACTAGATACATATCATGCAGTGAGCTTTATTTCTCACTTTGAGGCTGCATCAAAAGCCGTTTTTTGAAGTACTGCTGACAGGGCCATGTGGTGCATTCGGAGGACATAATGTGCGATTATGGACATCAACATGAAGATTTTCCAGCAGGTTGGCATTATTCATCATCATATTCAGTGGCTGATCAAGAGGGAGTATCTGAAGCTGAATCATTACACAACTCAAGGAAAGGCTCCAAACATCCTTTTCAACGCACTTGGTCAAGAAGTTTGTGATTTTTTGGCACAAGCACCTGTATCTGATATGACAATTAATGTAGCATAATGCTCATATCATTGTACATTATTAGACATTAGTACTAGGTGATAAAATGTCAAAGGACATAAATTACTTACTATAAAGTGTCACAGGACATAAAGTAATTACTATAAAGTGTCACATCACATTAATAAATGGGGTCAAAGCCATGGTATGACTTAGGGAGACATCTCCTAATACTAGTTGGTTGTATAGCTGGCCATCTTCTCTAAGAGACTGTGACGTACATCTTTTTTTCATTGTTAAAATGTCACAGGACATAAAGTACTTATTATAAAGTGTCACAGGACATAAAGTAATTACTATAAAGTGTCACATCACATTAATAAATGGGGTCAAAACCATGGTATGACTTAGGGAGACATCTCCTAATACTAGTTGGTTGTATAGCTGGCCATCTTCTCTGAGACTGTGACGTACATTGTTTTTTCATTGTTGTATAATATCTCTTTTCTCTCTGCAACTTTGTGAATATCTGTGTGAATAAATTACCAAGTAGAATTATTATATGCCCACTTTCCTATAATCTACTTAGACATAAGTTTGACATACTTAGAATTTGGAATGCAATTAGTACTTGCACTGAATTTAAATTATTGCAACATTCCTCTATTGCTTAAGCTTTCTGATATGGCATCAACCCTGGGTCCAAACCTCATTCAAGAGTCACCACAGAAAAATCAGCTCCCAAACAGTGGCTGCCAACCTACTAATTAATTCTGATTTCTGAATCAACTTGTAACAAGCTGTGCCAAGTTTGAGAGAGGCTTTTCAAGAACCTCCTTTCAGGAATTTCATGAAAATTGCTACATTTTAAATAGTTATAACATGTGGGAATAAAAAAATTCTATTAATCAAGTTAGCTCCTTAACATGTATAGGGATGGGACACTGGTGATATGCATTTTAAATTATAAATCATAAAATTGTAAAATTTTTAGGGAACGCACACTTGCATTTGAGACACAAACACACAATGGAAGTAGAGAGAATAAAAATAAGATATTTTATTAAAAATTAGTAATGCATCTCTCTCCCTCACTATACATCTGCCATCCACATACAATGTAAATTTATAGTACCCCTAACAGGTTAGGGTGGTTTACAGCCTAACCCTTATTCTCCATCATATTGCATTTCATCACATGGATTAAACATTAAATACATACATGCATTGGTATGTTGATATTATACCAATACCCTGCCCCTATCCCCACAACACACACCCCCCTTAATTCATAACCTCTGACAACATATAGACATATGTTGTTTTTCTCGTTAAGACATTTGGAACCAAAGATCAAGTCACCATCACTCTCTTGTATCCTCACGATTAAGGTAGAGGCCACCTAGACAGTGGTTTAAATTGCTCCATCATGTTGTCATTGCCCTCATATTAAAGGTAGAATTCTTGAATCTCTGAAGACAACCATCCATATTGAGCCTCTCTCCATCAAGTTATTGTCACTCTCATACTGAAAGTAGAAGTCATAGCACCAAGGCCATGAACATACCTAGGAAACCATCCATTTTAAGAATATCCTCTTAAAGTTCCCCTTGCCTAAAGGTTATGCCTTATAGGTTACCTTTTAAGCATCATCATCTTCATCATCGATGACACCGTCTTCAACATCATCGAGTATGGTGTCATTCCTCTTTCTCTTTTCCTCCAGACTCGCCAAACTCGGCTCAAACTCATCGGACTCGACTTAAACTCAAATTGCACAAAATTTATTATATTTTGAGTTTTTTTCTATTTGTCAAGTTTCACCGAGTGTTCAACCAACTTTTTCCAAGTTGTTGGCTTTTGTCGAGCACTAGGCTAGCAAAATCTTTGTTGAGTTTGAGCCTAACATAGTAACAACTTTGGTACAAACTACACCATGAAAATATCAATAAACTATCAAATATATGAAACTAGACTTCACATATGTTGGAGCAAATTTTTCAACTTCAGGTATTTATAGTTTCTAACTCTGATAACAGGCAATATCTACATCTATCAACAAACATAAGAATAATAAAAAGCATCCCCATTTGAACGAACATGATGATGTTGCAGCATATAAGGGTAAAATGGCAAGTGATAGGAAGAATGGCAAGTCCATCGTCCTTCGCAAAATCCAAAGAACGGCCTCAATTAAGAAGTAATTATGCTGTATTAGAGTTGTCTTACCAAATGTAGATTGTGAAAATGGCATCAAATCCCATTGAGACTATCCTACTCAATGTACATATCCACCCTTGCTCAAACTAATACTAATGAATAATTCTTAAACTTCGTTTTGGCTAATTCTTAAACTTATCAAAGCAAGAGGGCTCCATTATGTTCAGGGAAAGTGGACCCTAATTTTTTGTTAAAAAGGAGAAGGAAAAGGCTAATAATCCCAACGATGTATTTTTTTTAGAAAAACTCAAAAATCCATAATAAGCACTCACATAACAATGACCAACATCATTACAGATATAAATCATTTGGAATGGAGTTGAAAAACTCCATCGTAGTCAAGAGAATATGGGAAAAGTATAATATACCCTTTTACCGTATGGACGAAAAAGCCCATGGGAGTGTGGTCTAGCAGCAAAGACCCAAATTCAAACCCCCAAAGTGAGTGCAAAGAAGACCAAGTTCAAGTCAAGGGTGACTTTGACAACATAGATACTCCCCTCATAGCATGACAGCTTAGCCAAAGAGATTCTATAAGAAGTATTTCTCCAAAAAGAAATGAGGAAGAAAGAGAAGCCATTACATTACACAAACCAAGAATATTCTAGTGTATTTCCTCATAGGATTCCTAAGAAATCAACATGCATGAAATGTAAATCATAAAAGTTAGAAGGAAAAGGGCCCATATATTAGATATATCATTTAGCTTACAAGGTGACTGTTATCCCCATTTTTGTGGATAACTATATCAGAGATGGTATCTAGAGGCATCCAGGTTGCAGACATGGAATGCCGGCAGATGAGCAGTACTTGATGGTGGCCAGCATGGACCCTTCCTCTATTTTTGGGCATACTTTGGGCAGCAGTTGAGCAGCGGATGACACAATGACATTGGACGGGCTTGTTGGACATCCCACGGACATGCTACAAGTTGGTAAGCCTCTAACCATAGTGAGTAGTGAGTACTGATTAGTGCAGATCACTCCTCTTGGTCACGAGACATTAGCTTGTTGGTTATACTTTTTCCCTGGCCATACCTGGGTGGTTGTCTTGGTCTCTTGGGAAAGTTAGGAAGCCTTTTGGAAGCAAAGCAGGGGTACACACTGGGTCTTGTTTTTGGATTAGTCAGTGTCATACTTTTCACTTTCCATATTCATATCCCACTATCCTTCCCACTACTTCTGTTGTTTGGTTGTTTTGATCGAGGACGGGACTGTTCCTCTTTCTATGGGTTAAAGCCCTAGGGGGTGGCTAGCAAAAGCCAACCATGGTTACCTGCTCAGAGACTCGTCCAGTCCGCATAGCACTTGTGAAGGCATCGCCAGAGCACTAAATATTCTATGGGGTCTCTGAAGCAAGTTAAGCACGTGTTTTCAACACGAGACAGACAAGAAAAATAAAGTAAAAGAAAAATCATAAGAAAAAGAAAAATAAAGAACGCTGTCACACATGGAAAATATCGCCAAAGCGCTACATATTCTCTAGGGTATTTCCCCCATGTGATGACGTGGTAAAAGGCTAATATAGCACTTGAGCCTCGCGAATAACAGGAACCAATGGTCATAGCTCATTCCCAAACACACCCTCGATTGAGATACTACAAACCCTGTGTGTCGAACTTCCAACACCTTCGAAGTTAATCTACTATGTTTTTCCCCATTATTCATATGGGACTTTGAAGACTCATTTCCTGGGAACCAACCTCTCTACCTTAGGGTGACTTATCCTACTGGGATTCCTTGATGATTTTCCCATACCTTGACTATGAAAAAAGTATAACTTTCTTAGCTTGTGTCAACTAGGATAGAGGAGTGTGATGGACTAACTATTAATGGTTTTTATATTACGTTGGTTTATCTTACTATGATTATTAGGCTTGCTTTCTTGTAGATGCACATGTCGTGATGACTAGATCCATGCATTCACTAGCCTTGGGAGGCTCACCACTCTTCTCCACTTACAATTTTGGGAGGATCAAGGGCATTTTTGGCCTTGGGCGACACCTTTTGGGGAGATCCATTAATTACAGAGGAGGTCATTTGGTCTTCCTAGGCCAATTTTGACTTGCTAGGTGGATTTATCACCTTTATTATTATTTTTGGGAGTTAGTTAGATCTAGAAACTCACCTTTTATTTGTATTTTGACCATTTAAAATAAATTTCAAATAAAAAATGGTCAAAGGTGGTCATAAAGTGAGTTGTCTAGGTTATTTTTGAAATATTTTCGGTATTCCTAGGCCATTAATGACTTTATGGTGGATTAGCCACTTTTATTTAATTTAGGAATTTATTTTTGACCATTTGTGATTAAGTCAATTATTTTAAATGGTCAAAAATTAATAATTAAGTGAGTTATATTTAATTTCTCACTAGGAATTTATTTTTGACCATTTATGACTAAGTCAATTATTTTAAATGGTCAAAAATTAATAATTAAGTGAGTTATATTTAAGTTTCTCACTAAGAATTTATTTTTGACCATTTGTGACTAAGTCAATTATTTTAAATGGTCAAAAATTAATTATAAGCGAGTTACCTAGAATATTTTTATTATTTTAAATTTAATTTGGTAGAAAACCCTAAAGTGGGTTAGTATGTGGACAAAATCAAGTTGAGGAGGATCTATAAATACTCCTCACTGGATTTCATTTTGTAATGCTTGCTTGTAATGGAATAATACTACTCATTTTGCACTAGAGTTTTTCACTACACTTGTGTTCTTGTTCTCTTGGGATAAATCGATTTGCTCTTGGATGGATGATTGCAATATTTTGGATGCTCATGGATGGATAATTAATGTGCAAATGCTCTTGGTATACTCTTCTTCAAGTTATTGGGTGAAAGACTTCTAGTTTTATTTGTCCATTTATGCATTTAATATTGTGTGTGTGCTTGATTTAAACTAAGTTTAGGGATAGATTAATCTCTACAACCCTAGATCTAGTTTATTGGTAAGATTTGTGACAAAGACTAGGAGACTAACAACTTTGTTGCAGATTTTATCATCTTATGAAATTTTTGCTAGATGTCTTGTTGATTTTAACCCTCTTGCAGGATAGCTAACCCTACAACCTGTGAGGGAGATTTCTTTCTTGGGACTTTCTAACCTCTCCTCCAAGCTTTGACTCCATACCCAAAGAGACTAAGGCACTGATCTTGCATCGGAGAACGCGAAAGTGTGCATTGGGAAGTGTGTTTCTCCACCAAGGCAGAGATTTGACTACAAAGAAGAAATCGCCCCACTAGGGCAACCCCTTTGCCCACTTGAGCGACCTCATTTGAGGGGTTCCAACCTCTCTTTCTTTCATTCTCTTTGCTGCAATTTTTACCCTAGTTAGGTTATTAACCCTAGATTAGCTAGATCTTGAGTTTTCCTAGGTCAATTTAGGCAAAAAGATAGTCAAATTTGAAGCCCTCTAGTTGATCTATAAATCTAGCATAACAGCTTTGGATTGTGATGGTTAAATTTTATGTTGTACATCAATGAATGCTACAGCCATAAGGCTGATTTTTACTGCGGGAAAAAACCAATTCAGATTAGTTCATCTAACCCTAACTTAAAAGTCTAGTTTAGCTAGTTTTTTGTATCCTAGTTTCTTCTAAATTTTACCTAAGCACTCTTGCTGATTTTAGAGGTTAATTTGTGGGTTTTAAATTAGTTTTCTTGGCTAATATCACTGCTGCAAATTGACATATCAGATCTGGTTTATGTTCATAAAGTGTTCCAAAACCTTTGATAACTAGATCTTGGGTTCTATTTGGTCAAATTTAGCAAGTATATAGTCAAAAATAAAGAGAATCAACAGATCTATCACCTAGACTAATTAGTTTGTTGTTTTGGTAATTTAATTTTCTATTGTACCTAATTGAATGCTACAGCCATAAGGCTGATTTAACGCAGAAAATTTCAGTTCAATTAAGCTTAGCTTAAAACCCAATTGGTAGATTAGTTTGCTAGCTTACTTTCCTAGTTTATTACTAATTGTTCTAGACTTGTTTCAAGTGTTTAATTAGTAACTTTAGACTTAATTTTACTTCTGATTTTAATGTTGTCTTACACTTATATCAGATCTGGTACATGTTACTTTGTCACTTAGTAAACATTGTTAAAGTGCCATTTTACATTACTAGCATAAATCGGGTAAATTGTGGAAATATTGTTGGTATCTAGATCTTGCATTTCCACTTTTTATTTATCTCTTTTGATCTGATATAATGTTAATGCCGATTAATTCAAGTGTTTAGTCATTTTTCCCTCTTGTGCTTACATGGACATGTGATGAATGTGTTAGAATATGATGGATGTGCTCGTTTTACCATAGACAATATCACTATTGTCACCCAACCATAGGCCGAAGCCACCCTCCGAGCACCTTAACCTTGACAGAGAATCACTCTGGAAGCAAACCCTAGGCTAGATAACCAAACAAAGGGTAGCGCAACTTTCTCCAAGGATAGCGCACCAAACAAGAGTTGATCAAATAGTCCAAACCATAACCAAGAGATAGTCCAAGCCAAACCGTAATCTGCTAGCTGCAGCAGACGCAACGACAGCTTCTCCTCCAAACTTGCGCACAAACTGGCTAACTGCAGTGCGCACAAGTGAGCTTTGCAGTTATGAGAATGCCTACCAGAATGAAGACTGGCCTCCTGTATTTATACTAATTTTGGCTAACTACCTAGGCCGACTTCTCATTCTGAGTGCCTATTTATTTAGTATATAATATTTCTTCTGGCCGACTTCTTCTCTTGGAGGCTAATAACCTAATACAAATTATCCTCTTGAACTGACTTGTCTTCTAGGGTCATTAGCCAACTCATTAGGGTTTCTTCTTGCTTCCCGAAATATTCTATTCTCGTTAGGTTTACACGTGGAGGTAAATACCTCCCGCAGCTACCATAATATCAACAGAATGACTGTGTTGATGATAATGCAATTGGTTGTCCATTGGATATCACTTGTTAAATTCCTTTAACTTCTTACTTGCATAAGAAAATAATTAATTTGGCACTTGTTTAATCATTTAATTGGTGGGGCTTATACTTAGGCTTAGGATTGTAGCACTTAGGTTGACCTTGGATTGTTTAGCCTTGCGGGTTTTGGGGCTTTTCATCCATTCTCCTTGCCTTTTCTTCATTTCCTTCCTACCTCTTTTCTTTATCCTATCCTTCCAAGCTTTGTATCGTGACCCTTAGGACTTCCTTAAGGGTCACTCGAGACCCTTCCTGAGGTGACAGTGGGTTGTGGTCCCTGTTTGTTGTCCATCGATTGGGATCGCAAAGGACTCTACGCGATCTACAGTTTGTGCGATAACAGTGACCAATGTAGTTAGAAGAGAAATGAGGATATTTGTGAATTAACTCTCTGGGCCAAGGAATTTTTCATGACAAAAATGTAACCAACTAATATACTAAGATGACAATCGAATAGAAGTGTCCACTTAGAAATAGTAATTGTTATGGAATTGGTTTTCCACCATCTCATAAGCAAGAGAATCATGAAATAATTGTTGTTGAACCAGCATTTTGATTTGTGATTGAGAGGTGCCAATCTATTTTTATCTACCCCTTTTATTTTGCCATCACACCTATATTAAATTTTGCAACCGTCTAAGCTATCATATGTAGAGACAAACGATCTCTAAAACCAATGACCACTAGAATTTAGAAGGAAATGGCAAATAAGAATATACATGCACAAAAATGTGTGTTGAGTTGGAATGTCATTTCACCATAAAAGCAAGAACCCAACATCGTGTGCAGGCACAAAGATCTATGCATTTGTGCAGTAGGAGTTAGTCCAGTCTAACGAACATTGGAAAAGCCAAACACTCATTCCCCCATTACCCTTGCATACCATATACATCTATGTGATAGACTACTAGGACGCCATAGTTTTAAAAATCAGCAACTCGAACTCGCCCGAGTTGATCAAATTAGGGTGTCCAACTCATTACTCGGCCTTCAAATCGGTTTGGGGATCACTTATGTACTGAACCAATCTAAACCGACTTGTTTGGCCAAGTCTATAGCAACTTGGTCACAAAGTTTAAAACTCAAACTCGACCAATTCGATCAACTCGAACTCAACTAGGACTCGATTCAAAATCCAACCGGTTTGAATTTTATGACTCGGTATACTAAAATGTACATAAAATATTAAAATTTTAATGAGATAAATATATTTTAATCATTCCAAACAATTACCTCCCCAACTCGCACCGAATGATAAAAGCCCTGATCCACAAGGTGCAACCCGAGGAGGAATTATTAGGTCAGTCATCACTATCACCTAAGCAACCTATCCTCTCACTTTTGGTTGGCTCTTCTCCAACTCAAGGAGGATATCCCTAGCAATTAGGATTGCTAAAGCTATAACAATGAGGTTGAAAGATGATATGAAGAGATAGCCTTAGCAAAACAATGTTTTCGGCTTATTTGTAGTATAATGAGAATAAAAGGGTGACCAATTATGGGCCAATGGAGTCAAGAGCGCAGGCCAAAGAGAGCAATTCATGATGGTTAAAGGTACTAAACTCAAGCAATGTTATGAGAGTGAATCTTACAATGAAGTATTAATCCAACAACCATTCTTAACAAAATGATAGATGCAAGACAACACATTCAAAGATATGACATCAAAGGGGATTAAGAGAAGAAGATCTCTCACATAAAACCCTTCAACATATGATAATTGAACCCTTCTCTATGGCTTCTCATAACAAGAACTTTGCAAGCAACGCCTAGCATCCACCAACAACAATTAGAAATCGAATATAGCTTCACATATGATAAGAAAGAACCCTTGAACTTTAATTAAGCCTCCAATAGATATTCAACAAAGCTCCAAGAGAAGAGACTCTTTGCAAATCAACCATGACTACAAATGGAGAGAGATACTCTTTAAAGAGAGTCTAGCTCCATCCCCTTTTTAAATAAAATAATAATTGTTTTCTTAGATCCATTAATCTCTTGAAGGAATACAATAAAATAACCTCTTCTCTAAGTAGTAATGATCAATTGAGATCCATTTTCTTCTCTATGAAGAATCAATAAAATGTCCTAGGAAAACAATACAATAATGCTCACATGTAACCAACTCCATGAGACAAGTCAACAATAATAAAATAAAGGAGTTGGTTATGCAACAACCTCCATAAAGCTCTCCAAGGTGAAACATCCTATCAATAGTGCATAAAAATGTGTGCCATGTGGCCTCAAGAGCTAGGGCACTCTCCACCATGGACATACATCAATAATGATCTCCCCAAATAACCAAAGCGCTCAAGCAATAAATGTAGGGTGCTCCTCAAAAAAGTGGTAAAAACATAGCAAAAATTTTCAGCAACAAATTTTGAAAACACCATAACTCCATTTTTTGTTGGAATTTCTATTATGACAGCAATTTGGAAATCCCTCAACCACTCTACATCTAATGGCATTGATCTCGCTGAAACTTGGGCACTCTGTCAAAAGATAACTACTCTTGAATCGAGGACGTCCTCAAAATATGCAATGAACCCCTAGATTTAGGGTTTGTATCCTCCTAGATCTCCTCCAATGTGGGACGTGTAGCTCTCCAAAGTGAGATGTCCTCCTAAAACATAGATATAAGTGTAATAAGGCTCCAAGAAAGGTGGATATCCTCAATAATAAGCATAGACATAAGTGCAAGCAACATCCACAATTGAGCGTCCTCCTTCATCTAGGGCATAAAAACATGAAACCTTCTCCCAAGCTAAGACATCCCATCAATAAGCAAGAAAATATGTGCAATGTAACCTCCAAAGGTGGCCACCTCCTCAAAGAAGGGTTTGAATCAAGTCAAACCTCTAATGATAGCACATGGAAGACCTCTGTGAGAAACATTCCATCAAATAAGGCATGGAAGAGTGCAAATTGGCCTCAAGTGGTGGACGTCTTCCTCAAATCAAGTGTCAAGCAAGTGGATCCATGAAATAAGGCATCAAATCTATGAAGAACACATGTGCAACGCCATCAATGCTTAACTAACTCCATAAAGAAAGGGGCAGCCCCTCATAAATCAATAAATAAGACTATCCCTCAACAAGTGTGTATATGCCTCCACATATGTGCCAAGAGCGAAAGAAGGGAACGCTCCTCATGTAATGGTAGTCCATATCATTAAGAATTAATCCATGTGGCAAGAATCTCCAACCAATCAAGGGTGTCCAAGTACAAAGGGCTCCAAATAAGTCAAAAGCATGCAAAACTAGTTGTCGAAATTTGAAAGGGCTATATCCTCCTAGGAGGGAGTGCAAGTGAGGACTACTCTCTTGAAGTTAGGATGCTAAATTAATGAAAATAAGCCCATGAAAGATAGGGTGTTCTTGTACAAAGGCTTCAATCGTGCTTAGACCATGTCAAATCAATCCAAATGAATGTGAAATCGAGTGATAGCAAGGGAAGAATGCCAAGCGCTCTAAAACATTATGAATCCAATCAAATGAAGATCAATACAATGTTAGCTTAGCCCAAAAGTGTTAGGTTGTTCCTGTTGATATTATGGTAGCTTCGGGAGGCATGAAGCTCTATTGTGACCTATGACGAGATTAGAATATTCCGGAAGGAAGCAAAGAAGTAAAGGAAACCCTAAACAAGATGTCGGCTGCAGAAATATAATTAATGTGAAGTAATTAGTACCCAGAAGGAGAAGTCGGCCCCAGTAAGTCTGCCAGACCACTATAAATACAAGGCGCCAGTTCTCATTATACACACTTCTCAGAATTGCAGAGAGCAGTTTCTGCGCACTGCAGTTGGCAGTTTTGTGTGCAAGTTTCTGGGGAAGGTGTTGCGCCAGTTTCTGGGTGGGACTATTTGATCAGCTTGGTTTATATTCTTGCTTGGTGCATTAGCCTTGCTTGGCTATTGATTGCTACCAGTGTTATTCTCTGTCAAGGTCAAGGTGCTCGAAGGGTGGCTTCGGCCTATGGTTGGGTGACAAGGGTATTGTCAATGGTAAAACGAGCAAAAGCATAGTATATGGTAGCATGTGAAGCATGCACTGAAGCAATATGGTTAAGGAAGTTAATCTCCGATTTATTTGATCAAATTCCATAATCGACCATAATATATTGTGATAATCAGAGTTGTATAAGATTATCAGAACAGCCCGTGTTTCATGAAAGGTCGAAACACATTGAGATCAAATACTACTTTATTCGAGATAAAGTCCAAGAAGGAGAGGTAAAACTCGCGTATATCCCCACTGACGAGCAGACAACAGACATTCTGACAAAACCTCTATCCAGAATAAAGTTTGCATATTTCCAAGAGAAGATGGGGATCGTGGAAATAACTCCCTTAGCTGAAAGGGAAGACTCTCCAGGTTAGGAGGGAGCACTAAAATATTATTGAAAAATATTATTGAAACATTTATCTTTGTGATTGAAAAATAGTCCAGATTGGACAGATTC
>SNQJ01S0000555.1:327844-404337 GCA_010110895.2 Picea sitchensis
TGATTTTTTAAAAATTATTTGAGACTTCTCACCTTCCTTGGCATCAATCCCAAGGTCTCCCACACCTCTTTGTTTGATCCCAACACCTCCTACATTTTCCTACACCCTAGATCTAGCTTTCAAACCCTAGATGGTGTACCCTATCCTTGAGATCTACTCTTATGCTTGGTTGTGGACACTTGGCATTGATCCAAGAGAGGTAGGTTTGTCTCTCCAAGTATAAATAGATCCCTCTCCTCACTCCCAACTCACCATTCTTTGAGCTATTGTTATTATGTTGAAATTTCTCATCACTTTCACTCTCTTGCTCTTGCCATCTTGCCATTTCATTTATTGCTCTTGAGAGTTTGGAGCAAGTATTTCTCCAACACTCTCACATTTGGAATAAAAAAGCTTTGGAGGATTTTGAAGACATCCAAGAGTATTCTGGTTTTCTTCTTGCATATGAGGTGATTTTGTATTGTTCATGTTTTATGTGTGTTTGGAATAGATCTATGGTAAAGTATTTTACTAGAGTAGGTTAGCAAAGAGTATTCTTGCTAGTTTATGCTTATTGGATAGCCTAGGGTTTGAAGTATTTCACATTCTTAGTCTTTTCAATAATGCTATCTATTTCCATGCTTCACATATTACTTTGAGTCTTGCAGGTTGCTTCAAAGGATTTATTGGGATAGCATCAAGAAAGAGCCTACCCTTAAAACCTTCTCACACTCTTTGCTTTCTTGTTCCATTTATTTTCTGCATCATTTCCATTTGTATTTCAGTTTTCTAACACTCATAGATAGGTCAAAAATATCAACTTTTTATTTCAGATTTTATGTAAAAAAAATTCTGTGTAAAAACAGAAAAAATTTTGACATTTTGTGTGTGCTTTGCAGCATTTCCAGCAAGCTTTTGTTTGCTGTTTTTTGCAGGTTCTTACCAGATCTAAGGGGAAACGCTGCCCAAATCTATCTAGAAGACTTCCCCAAGAACCCCTCTTGGTTGGGTAACTATCTCCTAACCTTTCTCCTTGTAAATCCAAGCTTTTTTTCATTATTTCATTCATTATTTTGTCTATAATCATAAGCTAACATAGTAGTTGCCTACACCTTGGGGAGAAATCTCCAATATCGTTAAGCTAGGCTAGTTTGTTTTCCTTTCAAGTTTTTCATTTATTTATTTGTTTCATTTTAATAATTTGTTGTTAAGTTAATAACCCTCTTTGTCCAATAATGGTAGGCTTGCCTCCACCTTGGCCATTGTAAGTGGTTCCATCTTTGAAATATTTTTTTTTATCTTAATAAGCTAATGTGCCTGCACCTTGGGAGAGTAATCCTCAATATCGCTAGGCTTAAGTGAAACTTATCTTTGATGATTACATGCTTAATGGTTTAAAATATAATCTAAAGTAGTCATCACAATAATCTTGCTTTTATCTTTTAAGTTATTTACCTTTACACGTTTTTAATGTCTCATGGATGAGTGATTTAAATCATGCTCAAGTGGTAAAACTAATCTTTGTTTAAGTTATTCATCTCATCTATCTTCTAAGTTTTTCTCTATATGGCACATGTGATCTAAGTTATGGTTTAAGATCTTGTTCATTATCTTGTTTAATCTTTATTTTTCAAGCACAGCTATTTTTACATGGGTTTAACTTAACATATGTGTTGATGAATGATTAATCCAAGTCTCTTTCTCATTTTCATAAGGCAAACTGTTCTTGCCCTTTAATCTTGCAAGTTGAATGTCTAAATGGTGATGTGATGCTATAGTGATTATCTTTGCTTAATGTTCTTTTCATTCATGTTACATTTTGTGGTTTAAGCAAGTACACTCACAGCTTTACATCTTTCAAGTACTTTTCTTCACCTTTAACTTTCAAATCTACTTGTGGAATGGTTAATGAATGAATGGTACATCTCTTGCAACATTTTCTTCATGTTTTGATATGTTAATGGTTATTTAATTTACATCTTGCAACACATTTTCACCAACATTTTCAATTCGGCCATGCGCTAAAAAGTAAAATTTTAAGTGTCTAAAATACTCCTAAAAGCAACCCAACACACCTAAAGACCCACCCGAGGGTCATAATAACAATATAGACAACTTTAGGAGCTCTATTCATCCATCTCCACCATCTAAAACGGGTTTGAGGGATACCCAGGGGGAAGTGGCGGGGGACCGTCCCGTGATCCTTAAGGGGATCCTTTCTGGGAGAACTCTTACTGTCAGGGCTGACCTGGGAAGCTAGGGTGGACCTCATTGCCTTACTATCTTGAGTACCCGGCAGTCATTTGGGCAAGGGAGGAGGAAGTTTAAAGCACAAACATAGTTTAGGGGGAGGGAAAATAAAATTAACTTAACTTTTAAACACCTAGTTGCATAGATCATTATTGTGTGTTTGGGGGACTTAGATGTATGCTTAGGAACACACATTTAATAACATTTCATGCTTTTAATTATTTATTGCAACTATATGGCTTATGTCTTTCAAGTTGTTATGAGTATATGAGTTAATCATTGTATATCTTTTGGCTCATTTGTTTATGGTGTGATTCAAGAAGGGGTTGAGTATCCCACTTGGAGAGGCATCACCTTCTTTGAATCTTGAGTGCTTTAATGGTTGTCAGTGAAAGCAGTCCAATAGAGTAAGTGTTATTGGGGCATGCTTGGCTCATGTGTTGATCTCACTTACATTTCCTTGTATCTTTGTATTTACTTGTATCTTGTGTAATCATTGTATTATCTTTATTCTTTTGTAAGTAATTGTAATCTTTGGTTTGTGGGAAGTTTAACTTTTTTCATTTGTAAACACTTTGCAATAAACCACCCTCAAACTTAGTTGACCCCATTGCCCAACCTTAGGCACTAGTCTTAGTTGACTTAGGGAAAGGGTTGATTGCCATATAGATAGACTTGCACTTTGCATTTGTTGCCTTAGCATCTTAGGCTAGTTTTCCCTTTTAGCCTTTAACAAATTAAAACTAACTCCTAGAACCTTAAACACTAAAATTAATCTAGTAACTAGGGACTACCCCCCTTGGCTTCCCTAGGAGTAAGCCTAGAAGGAAGAGGTTCCAGTCAAGGTGACAGTGTGGACTGAGAACCTAGGCATTGTGCCTCCAAGGACACACTAAGTGAGCCGGACTTAGCTCACGTTAGCAAGTGTGTATTAGGACGGCAACAAACACTAAAGAGTGTAATAAACAATTCTCTTTGTCAATGTTTATGCCACCTTCTCTTCAAATCTCATTACAAACTCAAGATGCATTCATTGTTGACAAAAAGACGTCTAAGGCCTTTTACAAAGAGTTTTAGCAACTAAGCCTTCAACTAGACTTTTGTGCTCCTTTTTCAATGAAAATTTTTCAAGCTCCCTCACATATTTTAACATTTGTAGATGTCCTCTGAGTTCCTTCTACAATAAAAATAAAATGTAAAAATTGGTTTTCATCCATTACTCTTCACCAAAAATACACTTGGAGGTTTCATACAAGATATTTAATGACCACTCATACAATATTCAACTCACAGAACACTATATAGCACCCAACCTCAAAGGCCTCAATTCATATTATCTCTTTTCACTATATGCAAAGTGAATCATTTTTAATATAAAGTGAGGATCATATTAGTTTTGTCCACGTGAGATTAATAACTTGTAATTGCAAAATAAAAAGTCAGCTTACCTTCTTTCTCTTTTCCCCTGGCACCATTGGGTTACCTTCTTTCTTTTTCCACCTAGCGCCATTGGGTTACCTTCTTTCTCTTTCCACATAAGCTCAGGTTTTTTTCTGGGTATCCACAGAAAGATAAGATGAGGACAATCACCTCTGGTCCTCATCAAGTAATGGATCTAGAGTTTCGTTTAAGACCGAACTTTTCACTATTTTCCAGCCTTAAAAAAAGCAGTTGGCCTCTAGCTACCAGTCTAGGGTTTGAACCATAGTTGCAGCTACACAAACAATGAATTCGCGAGTAGGTATCTTTGCAGTTTCACCGCAAATCTCACATAATCTATTACCCCTAATCTTGAACCAAGCCTTTGCGCACTATCAATGAGTGATACCCAAATCTTCAACACAAAAGCCCTTCTCTTGTCTTTAATGCTCAATCTATCATCAAAAAAGCTCGTGCCTTGATTTCCTAGTGGCATTTGTTGTGAATGGGTTGCTGTTTGCTTGCAAAGGTTTCATCCAGGAAAGGCATCAACATTCTGGAGCAGAACATTAGAAATTTGTTGTGTATATCAGAATACTAGAGTATATTCATTGCTATGGTGTTCTCGCCTTTAAAACAACAATGACAACACTGACATTCTCGTCAAATGTATGGGTAAGTTGTGCATGATGAAATCTCAATCTATAGGCAAGAAAACACAAATCTGTCAGAGACCAAAATTGTCTTTTGTTCTACTGAATCTGACGGTGCCTTCATTTCTTCCTAAGGTGGATTGCTTGAACAATATTTTTCAAACAATTCGTAGATGGTTTGAACCCTGTCACAGCTTCACATCAAAGTTATTGATCTTTTGCTAGCAACAAGAGAATTAATGGTGATTCATATAGACAGTTAGTGATGATTCTGCCTCAGACAATTGCTACTCTATTGATCTGCTCGTTATACATAGGTAGATATGTTCACCGAATTTCAAAATCTGCTCATTTGTTCTATAGGATTGCAGCGAATTATCAGAGAGAAAAAAAATGGTGATCTGGGCGAGTTAAGGAATTACGACACTATGAAGGCAACAACTAACATAGTCAAAATAAACTGCACAACTTCAGAAGGAAACAACTAACACATTCATGGAAGATCCATTTCACATCATGGAAGAAAACCACTAATGCAGTTGAAAAAACTGTGCAGCTCCAGAAACTCTCTAACAGATCACTTGAGGGTGATCGTGATGAGATCAATCATTATGAAATCGATCAAATTGTAGCCAAACCATCCATCATAGCAAGCAAATATTTTATTTTGCATCTATCCAAAATTATCTTTAATTTAATACTCCATACCACCCTATATATCCTTTCTCACTCAGCTGAAATATCTGCAGCCTCTATTGCATCTACCAATGCTCTGATACCATGTTAAGAAATAGAAGACAAGACAGGACACAGGAACTTGGCAGAAAAGGATTTATGGTTTGAACCCTGTCACAGCTTCACATCAAAGTTATTGATCTTTTGCTAGCAACAAGAGAATTAATGGTGATTCATATAGACAGTTAGTGATGATTCTGCCTCAGACAATTGCTACTCTATTGATCTGCTCGTTATACATAGGTAGATATGTTCACCGAATTTCAAAATCTGCTCATTTGTTCTATAGGATTGCAGCGAATTATCAGAGAGAAAAAAAATGGTGATCTGGGCGAGTTAAGGAATTACGACACTATGAAGGCAACAACTAACATAGTCAAAATAAACTGCACAACTTCAGAAGGAAACAACTAACACATTCATGGAAGATCCATTTCACATCATGGAAGAAAACCACTAATGCAGTTGAAAAAACTGTGCAGCTCCAGAAACTCTCTAACAGATCACTTGAGGGTGATCGTGATGAGATCAATCATTATGAAATCGATCAAATTGTAGCCAAACCATCCATCATAGCAAGCAAATATTTTATTTTGCATCTATCCAAAATTATCTTTAATTTAATACTCCATACCACCCTATATATCCTTTCTCACTCAGCTGAAATATCTGCAGCCTCTATTGCATCTACCAATGCTCTGATACCATGTTAAGAAATAGAAGACAAGACAGGACACAGGAACTTGGCAGAAAAGGATTTAAGCCATATTCTACTATATAATATTCATTCCAATGATACAATTTTATACTACATGAATGAAACCACCTCATAAACTAGATTTGCTCTCACACTGACACTTCATCGAGAGATAAGGCTAGGAGGAGGCAAAATAGGATCTAATACACACTTAGGATAAAAACTATATCCTATAACGTGACACAAAGGTGGTGTAGGACTTCATGATTGTATAGGGAGTTACAGGCTAACAGTAAGGGTGAATATATCAAAATCACGTCGAGTGCAATACATATCTAAAACAAAATATGTAATCTACGAGGCTCTAGATGGCCTGTAGAGTCCAAAAAACAACATGCTACAAGTCTACTAGATATCACTCATCAACATGATCAATCATCAAACTCATCACCACTACTGGAAATTAGATCCTCGGCATGACCTACAAGACCATCGTCTAGCTCAGAGTCCTCGGACTCGTCAAACTCCTTAGGGACATCTACATCTACAGAAGTAGTACTAGTAGAAGCACGGGCTGCACAACTAGTGCTTTCCATGCTTGGTGTTATGCCTGCTACTGGTGGATTTTAATCCAAATCAATCCACCCCTAGTCATCAATATCATAATCAAGATCAAACTATATCGGGAGAGTCTCTTCTACCCATTTTGAGGTTGGATCAATATCATCCAACACAATGGAATCTGTATTAGGTCTTTTGTTTGGTAACTGGTTATGCCTTAGACAAAGGCTGTACTACACAAATACAAGCGTTTTTGTTCCAAACAGTTTCTCTTCTTCATGTGAATCTGCTCAAAGATAGACCAATTGCATTCACAACTGGAAGCACTGCAAGTTTGACTCAAGACTTGAATTGCAAACTTTTGCAATCAAGGACATTAGCTACCAAATGGCTTCCACCAATGTGCTACAAAGATAAAGTTGGTTCAACAAATTAGATTGCGACTTTGGCTAAAAATTCAAGTATTTAAAGTTTAAACTACTGAACTTAAAAAAGCTTTGGAATTGCTTACCTAGTTGGTCCACATCTTTTGCAATCTTTGCTAGGTTTCTACCAAAGTTACCCATGGCTCTAGTGAAAGCATCGACCTGTAGATGTATTTCCAACTGCTCACTATCATCGGGGACCATGTGCTCTAAGCACTCGTACAATCCATCTTTGACCTCCCCAGTTTGATCTTCTCCTAACTAAGCTTTGTAATGATACCTTGGGTTCAGGAAATACCCAACTACATGTATAGGGCAATGCAGTTGATTATTCCATTTGTTATCAATGATCTCCTAGATATGGCCATACTTAGCTACTCTATCCTTGTATGCTACCTTTATCTGCTCCTTTCGATGATCCATAGCCTCATAAATGTAACCCATGGCCAATTTTTACCCATCCAACTGCAACACTTTAACAAGGGGCTAGGCAAGGCGAGACCTCCGAAAAGCAACATCAGTAAAGAAGAACGTGCAGCCTTGAAAAACCTCAAGAACAACGAGAACCTAGTTATTCTCAAGGCAGATAAAGGAGGCGCCACTGTCCTTATGGATCATAATGATTATAAAAAGAAAATGATTGAACACCTATCCAAGACCGGCAGCTACAGGAAACTTCCCAACAACCCCATTAAGAAGTTTATAAGACAAGTAAAGAAAGCCATCAATGACTCAAACCTTGATGAAAGAGCCAAAAAACGTTTAACCCCCAATAACGAGATTACCCCTAGAATATACGGTCTACCAAAAATCCACAAAAAAGAGATTCCTCTTAGACCCATAGTGAACACCATAGGCTCACCAACCTATGAACTAGCCAAACATGTAGCCAAAATTCTTAGCCCCTTAGTAGGCCACACAGACTCCTTCATTAAAGACTAATGATTTTATAAAAATCATTAAAAATGAAAAAATAAAACCTCAAGACACCCTCATAAGCTTTGATGTAGTTTCCCTTTTCACAAAAACCCCCCTAGATGAAGCTATCCAGATTATAAAAGAAGTAACTGATCCAGAAACAGCTAAAATAGTTGAGGTTTGTCTCCGCTCCACGTTCTTCAGTTACCAAGGAGAATTCTATGAACAGACTAGCGGCGTAGCAATGGGATCCCCATTATCCCCCATTCTTGCCAATCTTTTCATGGAAAACTTTGAAAAGAAAGCCCTAGACTCTTTTCCTCTTAAACCAACAAGGTGGAAAAGATTCGTCGATGACACTAATGTACTATGGCCCCATGGGAGAGAGGAATTACAACATTTCTTTCAACACCTAAACAACATCTCAGAAGAAATAAAATTCACTATGGAGCTCGAAGAAAATGGTAGCGTCCCCTTTCTAGGCGTTCTAATCAATAGAAAAAGCGATGGGAATCTAGGGCATGCGGTCTATAGAAAAAAGACCCACACTGAAAACTATCTCCATGCTAACTCCCATCACCACCGTAACCAGAAACTCGGTGTCCTAAAAACTTTAGCCACAAGAGCCATAAGAATCTCCGATGAGACACACCTAGAACAAGAAAAAGACCACCTCTCAGTTGTCTTCAAAAACATAGGTTATAAACATAAAGACATTACGAATGCAATAAATACAGCCCTGAAAAAAACCAGCAAAAACCCTAACCCCCTAGAAGACCAGAACCCCAATAGAAAGGCCTACCTACCTTACATCCAAGGAGTTACCGACAAGATTGCGAAGATCCTTCGCAAGAAAGAGATCAAGACCTCCTTCAAACCACATGAAACCATCAAACAAAATATGAGATCCATTAAAAACAAACCTGACCCTCACAAAGGCAAAGAAATTTACAAAATGGAATGCTCCTGCGGAGAATGCTACATCGATGAAACTGGTCGCTCCTTCCAGATTAGGATCAAAGAACATGGAGCTGACATAAAGAATGAACGCATTCGCACCTCTGCCTTAGCAGAACATTCCCTTAAAACAAAACACCACGTTCGCCTAGAAGACACCAAAATTCTGGCCAAAGACGAACACCTCTTTAAACGACGGATTAGAGAAGCAATCGAAATCCGTAAGCACCCAAGCAACCTAAACAGAGACAATGGCCTAGACTTAAGTGAAAACCGGTTCCCCTTGATTCATAAAAATAAGAGAAAAAACAAATAAGTAACTCTATCTAAATAACAAATTTTTTATTAATTAATTAATAACACCAACAAACTATTATTAACAAACCCTAAACCTAATAACACTAATCAAAACCTAATACAACTACATCTATTAAAATAACTTAATATTCACTCATAACTTATAGAACCACTAAACAATTCTCCTTTCTTCATTTTAAACCTTATAAACACCATTAAAATATTTTAGGGTTTCTTAATAAAACAAAACTAATAAATAAAAAAATTTAAACACTTAAAAAACCTATTAATACTAATAACATCATAATAACCTCTTCTTTCTAACTAATACAAAAACTTTCTTTTCTAAAAACAAAACATTTAATAACACTTTAATAATGGTTAATTTATTAATCAATAAACCTCAACTTTCTTATAAGCACCATTAAAATAATTAGATTAGGGTTTTCTAAATAAAACGAAACTAATAAATAAATTTAACACTTAAAATCTACCTTTAACCTATTAAATCACTATCAAACTTACTAAAAAAACACATTCTAATTAATGATTACAAAATCATGTAAAAAACAAAAATTAAAATATCTTAATAAAGAATTTTAAATAAAAATTTTAAAGAAATCTTGTAGAAATCCCTAAATTTAACTAAACTAAATAAACCTAATCTAAAATATTCACCAAAAGACTCTAGCCGACACAAAAAATTTCCCGCAAAACTTAGATATTTAAAACCATCTCTTCTCACAATTAAACCCAGGCTTCTTGTCCTGATGATGGATCCTGATATGGATCTGAAACGTCGACATTCAATTGATAATACTGTGGTTTTTCCGAATTCGCCTGAAAACACTCCTCACCACAGAAATCTCAGCAATCAAAAACTTTATTTTTGGTGTCTTTTCCATCTTGTTTGTGGGCCCATTGAGATCCATTTCATTCATTGCTTGAAAACATCGTTTTCAAGTTCTGTGCTTGGGAAATGAGAAATTGCAACATGAGGACGTGAGTTGCAAATCTCATGATGGCAAGCCTAGCAAGGTATCTACCCCCCGATGTTTTCCCTGATTAGGTTCAATACCCATGAGTGGTTGTACATGTATATTGGCATGCTCTACAATGTTCTTGATCCAATCATATTCCCAAATATCCTCAAGCATGAGGTCTATGCGAAGTGTAACACAGGGGCTATGTTACCCCCCCCCCCATGCCTAGGCGTAACTAGAGGAGATCATGTCTCGTGGCCCGCAATGGAGAACATGATCCTGACCATGATGATGATCAGCATGTCCACAAATGGCAACTCGACATCCCCCGTCACTCACCTTTACAGCTACAGGTCAACCAATGCTCATCCCATTCAAACAACCCAAGGTATGGGAGATAGTAAGCCATCGTCAACATGAGGTATGTTAGTCCTTTTATGCAAAGTGGTGTGCTTAATTTGTCGGGCATGTGGATGAGGATCTTTGGTTGAAGTTGGATAATGGATCACTAGTTTGGGATATTGTGTCAGTTGCCTCGTTTCACCTTGGTGGTCAACTTCTATGCCCTAGTCCCGTGTTGTCACCGCCCAAGGAAAAGGAGTAATATCGAGGGGCCCTCTCAAGGGTAATGTTCCATTCCCCGCCATACTTAACACTTTCCATCCTAGAGCCTCTCATAGTGTACTAAACTTTGGCTATGGGTCATGGTCCATTCTCTCATGAAAATAAGGGCTAAAGGCTTAGAGGTTGTTTCGCAACTACTGCTAAAAAAATAAGAAAATGATGCTAAAGAAAGAGAGGAATGATAGCAAAAAGGACTAACAAAAGCCAGTCCAAACTTGCGCTCTATTCTTTCAGTGCCCGCCCCAATCCCAAATAGCAATCCTATAGCTTGAAACCTTATAAAAGGAGACATGCAAATATAATGAAGTGGGACTAGAAAGAAGGTTGATAAAGGGGTTTGGGAAAAATAGCACGTAAATATGGGGTAATTCAAGAGCAAGCGCACACTCCATAAAGGCGCTCATAGAAATGGATTTAATGACACCATAAGCCATGAAATAAGCCCTAAAACCATATCACTATCACACTTACTCTTGAAGGGTTTTTACATTCCCTTGTCACTCTTGGGATCTATCCCTCTACCTGGGTTATTTAATTTCATGTCTAGATAGCACACCTAATAGAGTTAGATGAAGGCCCTCCCATACCTAAACTTGTCAACTCACATGGGGTCCTGGGTTGGTGTGATGCTTGAAGGGTGAGGTGAATCGTCTTCCATGACTTATGTCTTCAGTTACAACTTACTTTTTATGATTTAAGGACTAATGTTTCTTATGAACTTTGGCTAACCTTGTTTTATGCTTTGATTTGCTTTGGATGGCCCTGACATGGTTCTTTGAGGGACGTCCTGGGCTTGTACCCAAGACGTTCTGCCCTTATTGCAGGACTTTGACACGTGTTATGGAGAGCAGTGGGTCATCTGGTGACTCACTGCCCTCAAATATTGGCTCTCACACCGTCAGAACCCTAAACAATGAACAGATGGGCTTGGTAGGAGCAGATTCAGTCATGATGGCACACAGATGGGCTGAAAGCCCCACAGGCTGGGCAGAGTACCCCAAGACTTATTTTGCACCAAGATCAGGGACATTGCAACAGTAGACAGTCAAAGACAGTGCAGAGATGAGTGTTGATGTATTAGCATCGGACATGTACTTTCACAAAGGCTCGGTGTCTAGCATGTGGAAGTAGTCCTTGTAACCTCTCAGAAACTTAGGAAATTCACTTTATGAGTCGATAATTGAAGTGAATGACCTTTTAGATTAATGTGACAATTAATTAAGTTAAATGCCTAAGTTTTGGCATTAGTAACTTAAGTGAGTTGATAAAGTCCTAGCCATTAGATCAAAAGTGAAGGGGAGATCTAATCTCATCCATTGATCACTTTGGAGGAGATCTAGGGTTTTGGATTTAGGGTTAACTCAATGTAATAAAAGGAAGCCTAGGTGAGACGATGAGAGTTAATCCAAGTGTTAGCGGGCAGGGCTAAGGAAGGGTGCAAAGGGGTAGCAAGGGAGATAGCAGCCAGGTGGGCTAGGCTATTGCTTCATTGTATTCCTTTGATGGGCCATTATCCTGGGATGGGAGCCCAAGATTTTAATGAATAAATTCAACAAGGTATCAATTTTCCCTTGGGGGTTTTTCCAGGGGTGTTTACCCAAAATCTTTGTGCAATGTGATTGGTTTTAGTATTATGCTTCCACTGATTTGTTTCGTTAAAACCTAGATGTGCATTTAATAAATAAAGTGATTTTATTTATTTCGAGTTGAGTGTTGGGTGCTAAGTTCAGGTAAATTAACAATGAGATGAAGCTCCCCATGGCATGGACGCAGCACCTGAATCCTAGACGTTGGCCTTATTATGGTGATGACGTCACCTTCTAGTGTGTGACACAGCCAAGGCTTGATGCACACATGGGGTATTGATGACACATGGCATGATTTTCAATGGGGAGAGACATCGCTTGCTCCTACCCTGCTCCAAATTCATGCCACATGGCCTCTAGGGGCCTCCTGCTTGCCCTAGAGACCTTGATGTCTCACATGTGTGGGCTATTTTGATTGTATTTTGCATTTATTGCACCTGTAAAGGCTAAATGAGGGGTCAGCCCCACTACAAACAATGTTATGTTATGTTATGTGGACAAAAGTGAGGCGCTAGGCCTCATATAAGAAGGCAAGCCTCATTTTCATTTTTTCATCATCTTTTCACTCACCATTTATGGGTAACTTCTGAAATTTTCGCCCTTTATGGATAACTACTCTCTCATGTGCTATGCTTGGAAGGCCTCTTATGGATGGTTTTTGTCTATGTTGCATTGCCTATGGGGACGAGGGGACAGCGGGGACAGCGGGGCGAGTTTTTGGGACGGCTAGGGCGCACCCCCAAATTTTTCAGAAGACGGCAATAATATATATAAAATAATAAATATTAAAAAAATATTTAAAGTATTATTCATTGATAATTATGTAGTAATGAGAAAGATTTGACAAATATGGACGAAAATCAATGAAATCCAGCAAAAATAGACAAAAACAAGAACGATGATGTTTGACATTAAATTAGACAAAATATAGTCTATATATATTATTAAAAATATCTTTTATTTCTTGATTTTATACCATATAGTACAATATATAAAACTGTATTAATTATATACCCTTTTAAAATGCATTGAAGACAGTGTCGAACTGATATAAACATTCGGCGAATTTTTTGGATGGCTTTCGAATTTGCCATAACTCGATCTTCAAGCTCCTGCTTAAGCGAATCCAGTGACTTAGGTTTCAACAGTTCGAGAGAATCCAATCATGGGAGGGACCTTCGAGACACGCATAATTAAATTATTAATCAAATTCAGCTTTTAAATTTTATTTGTTATCTTAAACCGTGCGGGTTCCAGGGCCAGTTGACTGTCCCCAAATTTTTTAGGGGGGACGAATTGGGAACGGCATAAAAATCCATGTGTCCCTGATGACGTGTCCAGCCAATCCGGTACGTTCCCATGTCATTTTAAAGTCCTCGGAACGCGGGAACACAGGATACGAGGGGTTTTTTGGGGGGAACAGGTCCCCATGCAATATAGGTTTTTGTTGATTTTGGATGGATATTTTTGCAACTAGGGTGAAAATCTCTTGGTTTCTTGAATGAAGTAAGTGATTTTCTGCAATTATTGTTTATGCCATTGATGTTTATTGTGAAATCACTAATTTGTTACAAGAAGTCTTGTTTATTGAAACCCTAAGAGAGGAACATATGTGTTTTTTCTCTCACAAGGTGGCATCTATCTAGAATTTGTAAATTTCTCTTGCTAGGGTTAGAACCCTAAAGCCCTAAAGTGATAGCACTTTAAGATTTCAGCCCTATATAATTGATCTTTGACCTAGTTGAAGCTACAAGAAGGGAGAAATGGTTTCTAGGGCTCAAATGTGCTTGCACCCTAGAAGTCCTTCTCCTCGAGATCTAAGACCTAAGGCCCAAATGTGTTTGCAACTTACGGTTTAGATCCTACTTTTTGGTTTCAAGTAGGCCAACCTTCAAGCTTGGTTGCATTTGAAAGACTCCATAACCCTAGAAAGGAACTAATCTCAAAGCACTCCCTTGTTGAATTGATTGATAAACTCTCTCTCAAAACTCTCAAGAGTCCTACTAATTGTACTAACACTAACCTTAGCAAACTCATTAAATAATTTGCTGCTGTTATAAAAGGTTTGTTACAGCCATCTAAATCACCTTATTTTGCTGCATACACTAATCTAGAGGTGGCTTAACTCACTCAAAAATCACTTATAACAATTTGATAATATTCTATTGCTTGTATGCTTAATTTCATGATCAATTGTGGTATTTCTGAGCATTAATTATTCTTGCTGTTACAAATGACTTATTGCTGTTAAAAGACTGTTTACTGCTGCAATTTGCAACAGCCATAGCAATCTAACTTGTCTAGTGTCTTGAAGAGGTATTTATTGCATACTTTGGCTTGGAAATTGTTATATATATGCTGCAAAGTGTTCTTGTTCCGAGCTACTTTCAAATCATCTTCAAACCTCTTCTCTTTCCTTGACCTAGACCAATCATCCGGTGATCAAGACAGGAGGCGATAGGCTTGGCTACTAAACTTGCTATTTGATCCCTTGAGATCACCGAAGAAGCCTCCCTTGTGGTCGACCTCTTCCATCACTAAAATGAGGGAAGTCCCTACTTAGGTAACAGTGGTAGGTTCTTCCACAGTTATGCAAGATTTGGGCATCTTGTGTTGGGATTTGCACAAGTACAAATCCTGCGATAACAATGTCCAAAATATGACGTCCACCTTGGAAGTTGCATGAAGGTTTCATTTGGCACTTGTGGGCTTGTTAGACCACACTTTGACTTGGGAAGATGTTGACATGATTTGAGGGGGACTATTCCACCTTGGAGGCATCACACATTTCTTGTTGGAAC
This sequence comes from Picea sitchensis, assembly GCA_010110895.2. Taxonomy (NCBI): domain Eukaryota; kingdom Viridiplantae; phylum Streptophyta; class Pinopsida; order Pinales; family Pinaceae; genus Picea; species Picea sitchensis. The sequence goes on from SNQJ01S0000555.1 coordinate 342,730, forward strand.
TAACTTAGAGGATGCCATCCAATTGAGGGGTGTATCCATTGCTTGTCGATTCCTTGCCACCTTGGAAAACCATGCACCCACATTGGAGGGGCCCTTGGGCCTTGCATTGCACATTTGATGAGGATTCTTACACCTTGAAGACTTCACACATGACTTTTAGAGCCGGTTTTGTGGGACCAGCCTCTTTTGAAGGAAATTTGTTAGAGGACCGTTCCACCTTGGAAGTCACATGCCCACCTTTGGAGGAGACCTAGAAGGGTTTAATTGCATGATTCAAGGAATTAGTTGAGGATCGCCCCTTTTGAAGCCTTTGGAGGCTAGACATTACACCTTGGAGCCACATTCTTCCTTCTCTAGAGGAGATGTCCCTCTCTTTGGGGATTATTTCACATTGATCATTGTACATGTGGCTTGACCACTTCAATTTTATTTGTATTTTGACTAGTTAGTTGTGTTGATATTATGGTAGCTATGGGAGGTATTTACCTCCACGTGTAAACCTGACGAGAATAGAATATTCCGGGAAGCAAGAAGAAACCCTAATTAATTGGTTAATAACCCTAGAAGACAAGTCAGCGCAAGAGAATGACTTGTATTAGGTTATTAGCCTCCAAGAGAGGAAGTCGGCTAAAGGAAACGTTATATACTAAAGAATTAGTACCCAGAATGAGAAGTCGGCCCAGGCAGTGTGCCAAAATTAGTATAAATACAGGAGGCCAATCTTCATTCTGACCAACGTTCTCAGAACTGCAAAAGCAGCACTTGTGCGCACTGCAGTTGGCTAGTTTGTGTGCAAGTTTGGAGGAGAGTTGTCGTTGCAGCCACTGCAGCTAGCAGATTTCGGTTTTGGCTTGGACTCTCTCTTGGTTATGGTTTGGACTCTCTGATCAGCTCTTGTTTCTCTTGCTTGGTGCGCTATTCTTGGAGAAAGGTGCATCACCTTTGTTTGGCTATCCAGTCTAGAGTTTGCTTCTGGAATGATTCTCTGTCAAGGTTAAGGTGCTCGAGGGTGGCTTCGGCCTATGGTTGGGTGACAATAGTGATATTGTCTATGGTTAAATGAGCACATACATTATATTCTAACAGTTTATGGGCCCACACCTCCTTCATTAAGTCTAACCACTAGAAGGGAGCATAGCCATAAGGATACTAAGCTCGTTGAAGAACTGTCGCTAGGGTTTCTAGCAGGAGCAGTTGCTAAAGCACTATCGCTAGGGTTAGTAGCAAGGGCAGTTGCAAAAACCCTAACCCTCTCGTTGAGGCACCTTAAGTGAAGGGATTGACCTAATTTCTGGATAGACTAGTGCGCCCTAACCTAGCGCATCTCCTGGCACTCTCAACAAACTAAGACGTCGAGTTTGAGCTTTTGGTCAAAATCTAGGGTTGACCAAGTCAAAGCAGCCATGACTTACTCTATGAAGTCAGAAAACAAGTTAGAAGGGGCTTCTTACTTCAGAGCATGGAAGACGAGGATTGATCTCATCCTTGCCAAGAATAAAGTGTTGGATATCGTGAAAGGAAAGACTGTGGAACCAGAGTTTGAAGAAGGAAAAGAGAAGGAACCACAGAACGTTGCAGTTATGGAGAAGTTCAAAGACAGTGACATCAATGCCATGAGTATCATAGTGGATTCTATAAAAGACCACTTGATACCCTACATCTCCCATCTTATTCGTCTAAGAAGATGTACGATGCCCTAACAAACCTCTTCTCAGTTAGAAACATTGGACAAGTAATGAGTCTGAAGAATGAGCTCTGTGACATGAAGATGAATGATGATGACAGCATAACATCATACTTTGTGAGAATCTCTCAGTTAAGAGATCAACTACAAGTTATTGAAGAAATCATTTCAGAGAAGGAACTAGTAAATATAGTACTCAACGGTCTTCCCAAGACATGGGATGCAATTGTTGCAAGCATGAACACAAGGAAGGAGTATCCTACATTTGAAGAACTCTGGACTTGTTGTGCACAAGAAGAATCAAGGATTAGTGCAAAAGAGAAACCTCAAAAGAAATACGATGATCAAGCCTTCACAGCAAGATTCAAGAATTTCAGGAACAAAAGGAAGTTTGTCTCAAGGAAGAAGCCAAATCAAGAGAAAGATATGTCAGAAATACAATGCTTCAACTGTCGAAAATATGGTCACTACAAGAATCATTGTCCCGAGCTAAAGAAAAGGAAGGAGACACACGAAGCATCAGTTGCCAAAGAAAAGGAACCTTCAAAGAAGACTAAGCAGGATGAAACAGACTTCTTCTTCTAAGACAAGGTAACAATACTCTTCATAGTTCTTGTACATATCATGTTTTCTGTACATATCTTGCATATCTATTTCTTAGAAGATAATATGTTCAAAGAGAAACTATACCTATGGAAGAACAACAAGATAAGGATTGTTATCACAATGACTACAAGTCGGGAAATACACATGAAAGGATGAAGTACATCAACAACCCCTGGTAACTATTCATGTGGAAGCTATTACATAAGTAACAACTGCAAGATAAGCCGAAATCAGAATCAATCTTGAAGAAACCTAGAAGAAGTAAAGATAGAAAGAAGTCAGCAATCAAGAGGAAATTGGAGAAAGACTTATGACACTTTGCAGAAGGCAATAAGGATGCAGACGAAAGCGTGGACTCTGTTAGATGGAGGGAGTCGATTATATATTTCCAAAAGAAGAGCATGCATTCATACATGAAGCAAGGATTAGGAGGGGGCTAATCCTATGATCCATTGAAGATGATGAAGTATATATCCATGGTAGCAGCCATGAAAAGCAGCACGTGTTCAGTTTGACTTTAGAAGAAGCCTTCTTCGAAAAGAAGTCTTAAAGTATCCCTGGTTTTCCATCCACATCCATGATCCTATGATGAAAGGAAGAAGTTGGAGTCTTCAGGGCATGGAATCTATAGAAAACTCCATGGACCCACGAGCTAAAGAGAAACATGAGGAAGAACATGAAAATTCCAAGAAAGAAAGAAAAGCCAGAACAACCAGTCATTGTATCGAGAATCACAAGACTACCAGCCTGATATGAACTCACTAAAAGCAATCAAGCAGAGGAACTGAAAGTTCTGATGAAGAAAAGTGTATGGAAGACTTATGAATGAAAGCATTGCGAGATCTAGAACTAGAGGTTCTCCTAGATGGAGGGGGAAAACTATGATGATTGCTTGTTCTAGTAAACCAGACACACCTCTACATGGGCCATTATATCGTCCGCAATATCCATGGGTTGGAGTTTACATCAGATGAATGCAAAGACTGTTCTCCAGAATAATTGAACAAAGAACATATGTAGAACAACCTCAAGGCTTTGAGGTATACCAGGAAGAGACTCTTGTATGCAGATGGAAGAAGGTCTTGTATGGATTCAAAACAACTTGGTGCAAAGCCTCCAGTGCACATCAGAAGCGTGGTGAAAAACCTTCTATAACAAGATACTGTATCAGAATGGTTACTCAGAACTCAAGGATGATGGATTGCCAATCCATGACAAAGCTCTCATGATGACAAAAGAAGTACCACTTGGATATGTTCCAGTTTGACCCTTGCCACGATGTTATGAGCTAGCAGGAAACAAAAGATGAATCCAACAATGATATACTATATTGATCAGAGCTATATGAAGCCTTCAAAGAAAACCAGTGTTCCAGAAAAACCAAAGTACATTGAGATCAAGCATTACATTCTCCGTGATAAAGTCCAGAAAAGAGAAGTGATTCTCCAATATATATATATATATATATATATCCATAGATGAGCAGACAAGCAGATATTTTGGTAAAGCCTCTGTCCAAGATGAAAGAGTTTGTGTACTCAAGCTGGAGCTCGTGGAGACGACTTCCTTATTGAAAAAGGAAGAGATGACTCTCAGGTTGGGAGGGAGCACTGATGTGTTATTGATTTATGGACAGTCATTTTTCAGTTCGAAAAATGGTCCAGGATGAGTAGTTCCTTTCCAGTTCAAAAAGTGGTTTGAGATTTCTGACGGACAAGCATTTTCCAGTTCGAAAAATGGTCCAGATCGAACAGTCATTTTCATAATGAAAATGGTTCGATGGATTGTTGATGTACCATAGACAGCGATTCCCCTTGTGGCCAGTGTGGGGAAATGGTCTAGGACAGTCTCTCTTCTTGACGATCACTCTCAGTAGTGGTCAAGAAGACTAGTCCGCCTCTCCGGACAATCATTCTTTCGAAGCTCACAGTTGTGAGCAATTTCGAAGAATGGTCCGTTTTGTAGGTTGGCGTAGTACAGTCATTTCCTTAGGAAATGGTCTGAACAGTCATTCCCTAGGGCAGATTCATTTTCTCCAGGTTGCACTTTGTTTAGTGTTGGAGGAATGGCCCAAATAGGTGAATGGTCCACGTTCAGCAATCAAGGACGGGCATTCCCTAGGGCAGACTCATTCTCTCCAGGTTGCACTTTGTTTAGTGCCGGAGGAATGGCTCAGATAGGTGAATGGTCCAAGGTCGGAAATCGAGACAGTTATTCTTCCTTGCTTGAGAAGAATAGTTCGGATAGCTCATCGTTGATGTTTTACCTTTTGAGGGCAAATGCTCTTCCAGATCTCACGGATGTGAGTGGAAGAATGGCCCAGATGATTCAGTTTATATCATAACAATGTTTTTTGTGCAGGTTGATATATATGATTGTTATGGAGACTGTACGTCTCCGGACAGTAGATGTATACCACTATGGTGGATGCGTTCCACTAATTGTGACTATGTCACTGATCAAGTATCTATGTGCTACTTGGTGTGGCAGTGTACCACTGAATAGTAGTTGTGTACTACTATGGATAGACACAGTTGTGTTCTATTGGATGACATTGTTCCGATTGCCTTGAAAACTATCAAATGATTATCAGCTAGATGGATGATCAATGGACAGAGATTCCCCCGACGGAAAATGGTCCAGGACATTTATTCTTCTAGGACATATGTCTGGATTAGAAGAATGGCTCTTATGTCACTCTGTGGAATGAATGACTTATCCAGCATCATGTCTGATTACTCATATGGAGTATGGTTTCGAGAGATGATGCAGTTGATGACACTGATAGTGATGATGATGCTCATGAGATAGTCTATACGACTATGTTGATGCTACCGGGTGAATGGTATGTTTGTGCTCAAGACCATTACCTTCAATACCTCCCTAGCTAGGAGGGAGTGTTGATATTATGGTAACTGCGGGAGGTATTTACCTCCATGTGTAAACCTGACGAGAATAGAATATTTCGAGAAGCAAGAAGAAACCCTAATTAATTGGTTAATAACCCTAGAAGACAAGTCGGCTCAAGAGAATGACTTGTATTAGGTTATTAGCCTCCAAGAGAGGAAGTCGGCTAAAGGAAACGTTATATACTAAAGAATTAGTACCCAGAATGAGAAGTCGGCCCAGGCAGTCTGCCAGAATTAGTGTAAATACAGGAGGCCAGTCTTCATTCTGACCAGCATTCTCAGAACTGTAGAAGCAGCACTTGTGCGCACTGCAGTTGACCAGTTTGTGCGCAAGTTTGGAGGAGAGTTGTCGTTGCAGCTGTTGCAGCGAGCAGATTTCGGTTTTGGCTTGGACTCTCTCTTGGTTATGGTTTGGACTCTTTTATCAGCTCTTGTTGTTCTTGCTTGGTGCGCTATTCTTGGAGAAAGGTGCGCCACCTTTGTTTGGCTATCCAGTCTAGGGTTTGCTTCCGGAATGATTCTCTGTCAAGGTTAAGGTGCTCGGGGGTGGCTTTGGCCTATGGTTGGGTGACAATAGTGATATTGTCTATGGTTAAACAAGCACATCCATTATATTCTAACAAGTTGGAGGAAATTGTGGTTTACACCTCCATAAGCTAGATTTAAGGATCTTACATGAGATAATACTATTTTATTGTAAAAGGAAGATGAGCATCACTCTAGAGTCTATACTATTTTGTATAATGTTGGAACTTGGAAGATGTGTACGCCCCGCAACTACAACAGAAATCAACTTTGATTTCCTCTAAGCAAGGAAGAATTAATGAGTCTTAATCTAGTGAACATGTGTGAACTTAGTTAGTCTATCTATCTATTATTATTGTAAATTACACTTTTCATTTTAATTTTCCTATCTCATTGTACATCACTCATTAGGGGCTTGGTCAAACTTGATCACTAGTCTAAATATGTATACTTTATTCTAATCCGAGGACTTGGTCAAACTTGATCACTCTCCAACAATTTTGTACTTCTATAAATAGAAAATACAACGAAGCGTGTAAAATATGTGTACATTGTGGCAATCTCTCTTGTGTTGCATGCTTGCTCCCTCTCTTAGATTTCTATTCTTGTATGTGAACGTTCACATTGCCATTATGTGCTCATATCAGACATGAAATCTTAGAAAATCCCTCCACAAATATCTTGTAATAACCTACACCCATAAAAGATCTAACATCTAAAGCATTCTTTGGAATAGGCCACTACATGATCATTGTAATATTTTGAGGGTCCACATCAATACCTTCCTAGGAAATAATGTGACCCAAATATTGGACCCACTTTTAGAAAAAATCACTTGGCATAGAGCTTATGCTATCTCGACACTTGCAGTACTAAGCACAAATGTTCTTTGTACTCGTTCCCATTCCTTGAATAAATAAGGATATCATCTAGAAATACAAGGACAAACTTGTCCAAGTACTTACTGAAAGCATGTTCATTAAGCACATAAAATGTGGCGGCAGCATTAGTAAGTCCAAAGGGCACAGCCAAAAACTCGCGATGCCCATACAGTGTCCAAAATGTTGCCTTCCAAGTATCCTCAACTTTGATATGGATTCGATAGTATCCAGATTTTAAATATTCTTTGAGAACGCTCTAACTACTCTCACCTGGTTGAACAATTCATCTATTTGTGGTGAAGGATACATGTTCTCATCATCACTTTGTTCACCGACATGTACTAAATGCATAACATGAATGTGTCATACTTCTTCACAAAGAGTACTAGTGCTCCCTGTGGTGGTACACTATGCTTAATGTAGCACTTGTCCAATACTTCATGTATTTGCATCTTTAGTTCCAATAAGTATGATGTACCCATTATATAGGGTGCCTTGGACACAATCTCAGCCCGTGGCACAAGCTCTATGGGGAAGTCTACTTCACTCCTAGGAAGAAGTCCTCGCACCTGATCGAGAAACACATCAGCATGTCCTCTTAACACTATAATCTTTAAGGCTTGGTCCTTTATCATTTGATGGGTTTATAACATGTTTAGCTAGCAACTTTGTCTCAAAGACCTCTTCACCTTCATAGAGGAGATCTATCGAAGGGTGATAGACCCAACAGTCCCTTGTACTTTCTTTTGTTTCCCTTTGTCATCAACACACTCAAATCTTTTTCCTCTTGCGGATTCCAACAAGAATCAAAAGCTATCAAAGAATAGGAGTTCTTGGAATTCATAAGGTATTATCCTCTCTACAATTGAGACAAGAAGTTGTAGATGAACCAACTCATAAGTGGTTTCCACCTTGCTTTCAAGAACTAGATGAACATTGTGGAGCCAAAGACCTTAGTTGATGTGGTTAGAAAAGCTAATAATAGTAGGCTTTGGAGCCTCATAACCTTCATAGGACATTGAAGGAGAAAACTTAGGAGAAAGAAGAGAGTCGTCGAAAAGATTACAACCTTCATCCTTCTGTCATGGTCAAGACCTACCGTGCTTACATGACAAGACTGCCCTTTCCAATGCATATTACAAAAGGGAATAGGATGTGATCTATTTCAAATGACAAGGGAAGGGAAGGGGCATTAATTCTAAGACTGTCCCAAGAAGAAAGGTGGAGTTGGAAAGATTAATAAAACACAAGGAGCAAATACTATAGAGGATGTGGCTTAGTGCAAGAAAGTTAGAAGCATCCTGGTCGGTGGAAATGCCTTGAAAGATATTGAACTTGGACAAAGAGGTAGTTTGGATCCCACAATGGAATAATCTGGCAGTGAAGTGTGTTCCTAGAAGATGGTAGGCACAGGAATGGACTGTAGTTGAGAGTTCCTTGCATCATGAGATTATTCAGGTGTGTCGGCATCTTTTTCTGTGGGCTGACTTATGAAAGGCATCTCCTATCTTGGCATTATATTTGCTCCCTCAAGAGTATTCACCACAGATTGGCAGATTAGTCTGGTTCCTTAAACAAGTTGCAGGCTGCCACCCTCTGGAGTCAATGGTCCCTCACAGAGTCTTAAAGCTACTATATTTCAAGAATCTATTTCCTATCTTCAAGTACTACTTTGTGAGCTACTAGCCATGCAGAGTTTTATAATTGTTTATTTGTGAGTGTAACTATGTTTATGCTATCATAGTGTCCCATACAATTTGGCCACAACATATTGCGTAGATTTCTCGATGCTCATGCTGACTTTTAGGAGTCTAAAGTTCTATTAGAACTACATATAAAATGATGAAAAATACATGTTGGTGCCTTTTCAAAATTCAGGCTCCAGAGGAAGAAATCCCCATGTTAATGGAAAGCAGACAAGCAATTTTCCACTAAATAAACTGTTCCTTAAAGTGAAAAATCAGCTGTATATACTGTTCTAGAATGAGGACTACGTTAGTCATCAAATACTCGCAGTGTTGTTATCTAAACACATAGATATTGGCTAATAGATGTGACACATGGTATGCATTTCAATTTTGGAAACATTGAAGGAAAATCAACACGACCAACATTTAAGACTACAAAACTTCAACTCTAAATACACGCTATCTTTTTTATTTTTAACCTTAAAGGTTAGATTTCAAACTCTGTTATAATATACATGATACCAAATATCAACAGAAAACATGCCACAACAACTAGATACTCCAAAATAAAATTAATGTAGCTCTGACCGTTTCAGATTATTCTGGTGATCATAACTTGATGTATTGTCCACATTGCTGCCTAGGCGTTCTCTTACAGGCCTTTTCCTACTCGTCAGTGGTATTTGATCTGAATGCCTTTCATCTGGTATGGATGCTGGTCTCTGCACAACCTGCAAACGCAATTGCATGAAGCCAGCCATAAATCAATATATTCACCTTGTAAATTTAATGTATCGAAAAGAATGAAAAAAGGAATTTTTTCCGGCTAAATATGCATTTATGCCAATAATTAAGTTAAACTAAACATCAGTACTACTACATGCATCTATGCACCATAATGGACATTTAGAGTAGTATTAACAAAATCCATGCCATGCCAAGGACAGAGCTACCCTATATGAGCCATTTATGTCTCAAAGACAGAGCTACTCCATATAAGTCATTTATGTACCACAATGGATAAGACTCGAGAGCAGTAGCACTACAGCCTGCCAAAGATGGGGCATACACCTTGAACACACCAATATGCTTATAGTGCCAAATACTAGAGTGAATTTAAAGGAATACATTTTGATGCTATTGCAATAATTGGAGAAAACGAAAAAAACTTTTGAGCAATTAGTATTACAGTAATTTTAATATCCCTCGTGTTATCTAGGGATAAAGGAGAATCTTTGAGCAATTACATTGATATTTACATCTCTCATGTTTTATACAGACAGGGCCCATCATGACTTCATATGTATCTTGTTTCAGAGTGAAGATATATCAATTGCATAGTTTGACTTTATTTATTGGCCAGATTCGTCTTTGTGCATAAAGCTTGATGGCATCATTTGTGCAATTCATACTATTGTTTGTCATTTTATCAACAAAGAAAATATCATTCCCTTTGGCATCCATTCCTTTCAAAAATCAGAAATGGTTTATTTTCTAAGCACAATTTGCTGGCCATTCAGTTGGAATGGTTAAAGGAAATCCCCAATGTATCTCACAAAACTTATCATGACATGAATGTGTGCAGACATTAATACACATAGCACACATACAACATATTTTTCATACAAGTTTGACTGATAATCAGTACCCATTCCAATGAGTTGTAAAATTGTTATCGTCCCTCACAACTTAGAAGCCACTTGATTGAAAAATTGACACCAATGATCTACCAAGGTTCAAGGACAAGCCTCAGGGATGTGTGGAGAGATGCCCCTAAATTTCATGGGACATCAGGATTCCCGAGGTTGGAAACCCCAATCCAAATATTAAATATTTTAAAATATCTGAAAAACAAAATATTAAAATATAGATATATATATATATATATATATATATATATATATAACTAATCACAAATATTTACAATTAAAGCAACATCATCCATGACCCAATGAGAAATTACACAATTTGGAAATTGTTACTCAAAATATGAGAATCATTGTATTTTTCATTGTAAAACCATCAATGTCCAAATCAAAGCAAAATAGAAAGACGCATAATAATGTCTCAGCCATCATTATTAAATATTGAAGTGTCAAGACTGTCGTAACTAAGAATAACGAAAAAGGGCATGGTACAAGGCTCAAGCCACTAGTCATGGAACAAGGTTAAAGCCACTAGTCATGTTCAATCAGTCTCTACCTGGTCCTATGCAGATATCTATGTGCTGCAGAAAACTATCAATATTGTTATCGCACAGATTGTAGTTTGGACAAAGCCCGACCCAATCTACAAAAGCGGGACAACTTTGAGAGTATCTGCCCACTGTCACCTTAGATAGATACTCCCCTCACTTTAGTGAAGGAGAAATCCTACACAAGGGGGGAATCCCAGTGACCCTAGGGGGATTGAGACAGAGGATGGAGAGGTGATGAAAAGAGCCCCTTAGGTCAATGATGAAAGTGAAAAAAAGGCTTGGAAAGGAATCTCGTGGTGAAGAACAGTTGCCAAAGGTCTTGAGTACCTGTACCAAAGAGTTAAACCTGCCTGAGACCAGACAATTTATCGTAATATAAGCCAAGATATCGAAGGGACAAGCAAGTGAAGCTTGATGTCCTAAATTGCAGCAGTTAACAAGTATGTATATCAGCAATAGCATGATTCACTAACTGCAAAAATTACCATCAAAAGTATCAAAGAAATATTGGACAATCAAGTGCTAAACAATTAAGCAGTATTCCAATACTTAAGCATGGACTTTGATGGCAAGTTAGGGCTGCTAGATGATGTTGTCAGAATTCTATTAAGGCAGCCTTATGGCTGTAGCAAAGTTTTGCTACAGCAGCAAAATCCAACCCCAAAAATCAACGAGTAAACCGTCTAAATGATAGATAATGAACAGCAAAATGATAATGAGTTTACAAGTAAATTTCAGCAGTTGGTAAGTGTACAATAAGTAAAAGAAGAAGTTTTTTGCAGCCCTAATGGCTGTAGCATTAAATTTACAGCAGTAATAAGAAATCCTTGGCCAAGCTAGATGCCCTAGTGGCTCAAGAAAGCCTAAAGCAGAAGAATTAATTCCACTTTGAACAAATTCAATATCTCAAAAATTCACACATTCCAATGCAAGTATTTTATTTCTCCAATGCAAAAGTAGATTAGTGCCTTTCCAATGGGTTATGGAGTCTTGGGTTTAAAGGCTAGGTTTCCAACTTCTCTAGGGTTGTAAGCCCTTTTCCTCCATAGAGTATGCAAAACCTAGGAAGGTAAATCTAGGAGAGTGTATGCCCTTATACTCCTCCTAGCAACCTTTGAAAATGATTTATCTAATAACAAATAAGATGAACATGGTGGAGGGTGTATGCCCTTATACTCCTCCTGTAATATCCCTTTCCAAGTAGGAGCTCCAGAGAGGATGGCTTAGTAATTTAAACATCCCCTTTTAGACTATAGCCAGGGAGAAACGGGGGAGACAAGGTCATTTGGTGTCATTTCACTAGGGAATGTTATATATCGAAAGTGACATTAAGTGAAAAGTGGGAAAAGCGCCTTTTAAGTGAATTAAGCTAAAAATAGAAGGGCACCTAAGTGAAGGAGCTAAATATAGAGGTCAACAGAGAATTAGGGTTTGAGTGGGCATATGAAGGGAAAAGCGACCTAATTCTTGATTATGCCAGTTTATGATTTGACATTTGAGCTCTGAGGAGAAAACACAGGTTCAGGCGAATTAGTGGAGATTGTGGATTCGAGGAGGAAGACACCAGTGGGTTGATTTCGATGTTGAGAGACACACCCTAGTCACCGAGAAGATCATCCATATCTTTCATCGTTTTGCAGCAGTTGTTTTACAGGTTTAGACAGCTAGTGCGCACTTCATCAGGGTGAAGGCGCAAGTGCTGGGAGACTCAAAGGTTTAGCCTGTCCCGACTAGGGAGAATCCAGAGATTTCCTTCTGGCCCAATTGAGAGGAAGACAGGGCGCATCTTTTGAAATATTACTCGGCAAATTCCAACAGAGGAATCATCTAGGGCGCACCAGTCATCTATTGGAGTTGCAACACTTGGGGAGGCACATTCAAGGTTCCAGAGAGATCACCGGACCAAATCCGAGGAAACCCTTCTGACCCAATTTAGAGGAGGCTAGGATGATTAGATTGAGACAGTTACAGCCAGATTCCGACGGTGGAATCACTAAGGCACAGCAATTGAGCTAAGGAGGGGCGCAACCCCCCAGGGGATCCCATCTGGGGTTCGTACAGATTAGCAGAGGGTCGATCTTCAGGCAGACAGTCACTGAGAAGGTGTTTGAGGTCAGGACACACAGTTTGAGACAGATTTCAGGGTTATCCCAGGAGTTTAGCCACTAGGGAGAACATTCCAGTCTTGCAGTAGTTGTCGTGTGGGTTGTCGTAGCATGCAGCAGTTCATCTTGCTCATCCACTGATCCAGCATCATCATTCATTCTGAGTATTTTGATTTAGCATTGTTCTGTGTATTCTAGCTAAGATCCATCTAGTCTTGATCTAGTTATTGTCTATTTTATATCTATTGCATGTTTGATTATACACTGTTAAACACAAGAAACCCATTCAGAACCATTGAAACACAAAGCAAAACCTTTAACCGCATCCAGAATCCCAAAGAGTATCAGTTTCTGCAGCCATTAGTCGACAATTGAGGCATATATTCCGATCTGCGGAATTAGGGATATTACACCTCCAAGGGTTTTAAGACAAGAATAACATGAAACAAGAAGAAATTACCAACAATTGCAGAAAATTCCTTACCAATTTCAATGACAACAAAACAAAACCCTCGTCAACCAAGAAAATATCATCCACATGCAAAGACAAGTCTCCAAGAAGGTAGCGCACCACTTTATCTCCACAATAGACAAGAGAGCATCCAAAATTGCACAAGAGAAGAGATATATGATTTTCCCAAGAGGGGTAAAAATTTCAGCCAAGTCTCTCACTCAAGAGAGAGTGAGTTATGATAAAATGAAATGTCACAAGGCCTTTATTTATACAAGACCTTTTAAAATTAGTTTGTCCACTTAACTTTAGGGTAAAAAACAATTAGGGAGGCTGACCTCCTCTAATTGCCCCTTTACAATTTAATTTTGATTTTACATAATAAAGAAAACCCTAAAAGTGACGCCATACCCCCTAGGGGTGACGTTTTGGCACATAGAGCAAATTGTTGGGTTGGATGGAGAATTTGTTGGGCCTCCAAAGGCCTAATCTCCATGGTGCAAGGGTTTTTCTCCATCAAAGTGTGCCAATCCTCCATCAAGTCATCACCACCATCATCAAACCCTATCCCCCAATGTGATGTGAAGCCCTAGAAGAGGACGTTTTGACCTTCCAAGGTCAAACGTTGGGCTAAGAGGGGCTAGGTCTCATCGTCCAAGGTGCCTTCTCTTGCCTCCAAGGCAACGTTCACCATGTAGTTGCTCCCAAGGTGTGGGTCATGGCATCCACTCTGTGGGCTTCTTGCCCCAACAAAAGCCCAAGCTAGGCTTCTTCCTCCATAACATCCATCAAACTAAGCCCTGCAAATACAAGTGAATTCGCCCTCCAAGCGTGTCAAGTCAAATGTACCATGTCAAGTAAAATAACATTTCATACTAAACATGTGCATCAAAACTACCTTTTCAAATTAAACAAGTGCTCAAGGACCCTATGCAACTTGCCAAGTTTAAGTATGGGAGGGTTTTCATAGTCACCTATTGGGTTGTCATAGTGACTTAAGACACTCCTTGTCTTACGTCAAGGAATGTTTCCTAGGTAGACCCTCTCTAAGTCATGCAAAGAAGATGAAGTGGATGGGGGTAAGACTTTTTGGGCATGGGGTAAGAATGAATGTGTCTCTACCCTCTACCTTGACTTGCCTTATACTTTAGTCAAGACTCAAAACCTTAATCTCTTGGTGAGATCAACGATTGAGATTAGTCTAAATCACTAATGCATTAAAAATGCACTTTGACTCAACAACTAATTAAAAGAATTTCACTTTATAAATAAAGTGAATTACAAAATATATTTGACTTAAACAACTTCACGCACGTTTGACACAAAACATGTGTGGAAGTTCTTGTCTGAACTACAAACATACTCCCTCTTAGCGAGGAAGGAATTATGCACCAATCCAAGTTTGTCCCTGAATGCTTCAAACTTCCCTTTTGCTAAGGACTTGGTCAAAATATCTGCAACCTGTTGATCTGTGGGTACATAATAGAGCTTCACTACTCCTTTTTGAATCCTATCTCGAATGAAGTGATACCTGATCTCTATGTGCTTGGACCTGTCGTGAAATAATGGATTCTAAGAGATTCGATACAACTTTGATTATCACAGTAAATGACTGTGGAATCCAACTCCTGATCAAATAATCTTGCTAGTAACTTGCAAATCCATATGGCTTCATAACTAGCAGTACTATCTTCCATATACTCTGCCTATGTTGAGATAAGTGCCACTAAAGTCTGTTTCCAGTTGAACCATGATATCGTTGCTAATCCCAAACTAAATCAACATCCTGAGGTGCTCTTCCTATTTGTTGCACTCCCTACCTAATCTGAGTCTGTATGCCCCTAAAACTTCACCTCACCATCTCCAAGATATCTCAGCCCATACTCCACTGTGCCTCTCAAGTATCTGAGCACATGTTTTGCTACTACCCAATGCTCTTGCCTTGACTCCACCATGAACTGGCTCAATATGTTCACTGCAAAGCATATTTCTGGCCTAGTGCTGACCAGATAAATCAAGGAACCTATCAGTTGCTTGTATAAAGTGGGATCCACCATATCTGAATCTAAAGTAGTGACCTTCTTCAGATTAGTGATCATAGGCATGGCCATGGGTCTGTAGTCCTCCATTCAGAATCTCTTCAGGATCTCAACTGCATACTTACCCTGCCCAAGGAAAATCTCCCTTGGTCTCTGCCAAACCTCCAACCCCAAGAAGTAATGCATCATGCCAATGTCCTTCATCTCAAACTCAGCTGCCATATCTGCCTTGCACCCTAGAATGAATGAGCTTCTCTAATCCTGTAAGGAACAAGTCATCTACATACAACACCAAAATGAGCAGATCGGCCTCAACAAATATGAAATGTAAATTGCGATCTGCTTCACTTTTGGTGAAGCTCGTACTCTGCAGGTATCCATCAATCTTGGAATACCATGCTCTCGATGCCTGCTTCAGTCCATACAAGACCTTTTTCAGCATACAAACATGGGACTCCCTCCCACTGATCCTCAAAGCCTTGAGGTCGCTCTATGTACACTTCTTCATCAATTATCCCATTGAGGAAAGTTGTCTTTACATCCATCTGATGTATCCTCCATCCCATAATGGAGACTAAGGACATCACTGCTCTAATGGATGTGTACCTGACGACTGGATCAAAAGTCCCCTCATAGTCCACTCCCTCCTCCTGGAAGAACCCTCTCGCCACAAACCTCGCTTTGTACTTCTCGATGTTGCCATCTGCAGCATGCTTGATCTTGTAGAGCCACCTGGAACTCACTATTGACTTCCCCTTCAATCCTAGCATAATGTCCCATACATCATTCTTCTTGATGGAGGTGTACTCCTCCACCATGGCATCTCGCCATACCTGTTGGTTTCTTGCCTCCTAATAATTGGAAGGCTCAGAATCTATGATGTTGCTCATCAATGCCATGAAGTTCGGAAACTTCTTCGAAGGTCTGCTCTCCCTGAATGTGCTCCTAGGAGCCTCAATGTACTCATGAGCATCCCTCAATGTCTGAGTGAACCATCAAGGTCTCCTAATAGAACTAGAAGGGCCTAATGTTTCCTCCTCACTTGAAGGTTGTTGCCCTATACTGGAAGCCACTATTGACCCTGGCTCAACCTTTGGAGCTTCCTACTCATCCTTTGTCACTGGAATAGGTTCATGAGACTTCCTAGATGCAAAGTCTTCCTCGAACTTTACATCCCAGACTATGACTGCCTTTCTTTGCTCTGGAATGAAGACCCTATACGCCTTTGAAGTCTCACTATAACCTACAAACAAACCCTTCATACTGGAGGGCTCCAACTTGGTCCTCTTCTCTACATGTACATGGATATAGATTGGACAACCAAAATTGTGAAAATGACTCACCTTTGGTTTCACACCAACGAATGCCTCCTCTGGTGTCTTGTCCTCCAAGATCTTGTGCGGACACCTGTTCTAAATGTAGACTGTTGTGTTGCATGCTTATGCCCAAAGAAACATCGACAAGTCCTGGTCATGAATCATGGCCTTAGCAGCCCCTATGATGGATCGATTTTTCCGCTCTGCAACCCCATTCTACTATGGGTTGTACGAAATAGTCAGCTCCCTCTTGATCCCTGCTTCCTTGCAAAAACCCTCGAACTCCATGGAGGTATACTCACCCCCATTGTTCGATCTCAAAACCTTGATCTTCTTCCCTGTTTGGTTCTCAACAAGAGCTTTGAACTCCTGAAACCTGCTAAAGACTTCATCCTTGGTCTTTAGGAAGTAGATCCAGGTTTTGCAATAGAAGTCATTAATGAAGGAAACATAGTACGTGCTTCTTGTGATTGATGTTATTGACATCGGTCCACAAACATCTGAATGCACCAGATCTAGGATCCCCTTAGACATGTGCTCACTGCTTGGGAAAGAAGCCTCGGCATGCTTACCAAGCGTGCACCCTCTGCGTACACCCTGCAGCTCAATATTGAAATCTGGAAGACCTATGACTATCTCCCTCAGAATAGGCAACGCCTTGTGATGCAGGTGCCCCATCCTCTTGTGCCACAACTCGCACAAGTTGTATGTGTTAAGAACTAGGGCTCAAGTAGGCTCACCTTACAACCTATATAAATTGCCTTCCCTAACCTTGATCACCTGATTTGTTGTTGGGATAGAATATTTCGATCTGATGAGGACTCGCTAGTTCTTGAACTCCAAAATCCTTATCTTGCATAACCGAAACTGAAATCAAATTCTTCCTAAGACTTGGAAGAAACAACATATTGTCAAAGTCTAAAGAGTTACCTGACTGGAGTCGAAAAGGAATGGTACCAACCCCTGCTACTGGATATCGACATCATCACCACACTCGACTTGAACTCTTGAGACGTGCTTTGTTAGACTCGAAAATAGTTCCCGAGTTGATGTCATATGCCTCGATGCTCCACTGTCCACATACCATGTGTTCTTCGGAGCTGTGTTGGAAGATAAGATAAGATAAATGTATTAATGTCCAACAAATGACCGTTGAAGTAGGTTTATGGGATTGTTAGGTACAATGATGTCTATACAATGTGGGAGCACTAAAGCAGCTCCTAGAAAAAGAAGAAACAGGAAGTAAAAATAGAAGAGAAATCTAATCTAAAACCTAGAAAGCCGACACCAAAAATGGAGAGGCAATGCAGGGGAGAGATGTACAAGGTGAGTAGATTTAAAATCTATGGTGCCGATGGTATGAGGCTATACTGGTCCACTGGAACCATCTCTCCTAACATCCGAGGTCGAATGAAGAAAACTCAAAATAAATTTTTGTCCAGAAAAAGTAACATGATAGACGTTGGAATGAGTGTTGTGTTGTTGTCTGGAAGGAAGACCTTGTCGTTGTGTTCTGGAAGATCTCATCTGGCGACTAGTATGTTTGCTAATGTGAGCTCGAGTCTGGGGGCACCGCAAGGGTCTCACGGAGGTAGAAATGCCCCGTGTCCTCACTCATTTGGGATCATCTCTATCTAATTGTCGCTTGGTGCCCCTAGTCAGGAGCACCATAAAAAAGGAAGTGATCCACTGGGTGGTTGCTGGTCCAGAATGTGGATGTGGCTAGAGGATAGAAGAGGGGTGACAAAGGGCCTCCTACATGTATAAGGCCAGGCAACGTTGGTCGAGCACCCAAAGAAGATCCCAAGCATTTGTAACCCCTTGAAAAGACAACGGAACAATCCTCGAATCTCGTAGTAAACTGGGCAACGAAAGATGAAGTGCTCCTCGGTCTCAATCTCTCGAAGATGGCACAGCGTGCAAATCTTGTCTAAACGGTCAGTCTCAATCCGCAGTCTATGAGAACCAACTTTGAACTAGCCCAAGGGGATCCAAAGGGAGTGCATCCAATGACGAAGTGTGTAATCATTATAATGGGGTTGAACAATGACTCCATCCTTCATAACCATGAAGTGCTCAACATAGAAGGCCATCTTCGGACGTAACCAACCCTGAGGGTTTATCCAAGTGACATGTACAAACTGCTTGTAGATATCCTCTTGAATGATTGTACTCATCTCTTGTTTGGTAGGTAAGAGGTGACCAGGTGCATCCAAAAAATATCTAAATGGAGGGAGTCGATCCATCATAATACCCATAGATGCAAGGAGATCCGAGACCCCGGCATACCAACACCGAGATCAAGCCAAAGAGCTAGCTAATGCAATGGACTTTGATGAGCAGTAAGACATGTATGGATAGAGGTCCCGTCCTTTCGTTGTATTAGCAAAGCTCTGAATGTGGTGCAGGAGTGGGATGAGACCAAACACTGTCTCAAGTCGAAAAGGGCAAGCACCAAACTCTCCGAGGACAATGGGCTAAGGATATGTATGCTTGCAAAGAAGTGAGGCAAGATACCATGACCAGGTGCATCCAAAAAATATCTAAATGGAGGGAGTCGATCCATCATAATACCCATAGACGCAAGGAGATCTGAGACCCTGACATACCAACATCGAGATCAAGCCAAAGAGCTAGCTAATGCAATGGACTTTGATGAGTAGTAAGACATGTATGGATAGAGGTCACGTCCTTTCTTTGTATTAGCAAAGCTCCAAATGTGGTGCAGGAGTGGGATGAGACCAAACACTGTCTCAAGTCGAAAAGGGCGAGCACCAAACTCTCCGAGGACAATGGGCTAAGGAATTGTATGCTTGCAAAGAAGTGAGGCAAGATACCATCGAAAAATCCTTCTCGAACCTAGAGTCAAACTCATCCATCTGAGTTTCAACTAAGGCTGCTACCTAGTGTCGTTGCTTCCGTTTACCCTTCCTCTCTGGACACTGTGATGCATAATAGTCGTTCTTATGACATATGTGTTGATTTTCTTCATATGAGATATAATCGATATATTATTACAATGATGAGTGTTCCATATATAGGGAACATATGGTGACCATCCATGAAAGGATGTGTCCCTTGAATAATCAATAACTATTTATTATTATCATTTACTTATTATATATGATATTTAATAATCAATAATTATATTATTAATTACTATTCTAAGAGAATGTCTTCCCGATGTTGTCCAAACATCAACACTCCCTCTCTACAAGGGAGACATTCTGCATCATGCCAAGCTTGTCTCTGAAGTATACAAACTTCGCCCTAGACTCATGACACTTGTATGTCAATCTTGGGAGACGTCTCTCTCCCACCTGAACCAAGGAGAAACTCCTTATGCGGCTCTCCCTTTTGAGCCAATTGACTCTCTGAGATGAGGCTCACTCTGGGTCCGCATGTAATAACATATAGCATCTTGAGTCTTTATCATTCCTTGTCAAATCACCATGACTAGGACAAAGACCACACCAAGATCTTTCACCACAAGTACACATCTGTGAGTGAATGTTAGCCTGATGCTAAGTGACACGTGGAAAGCACTTCAAGCACCTCGAGTCCATATTATTCCTTGTCATGATCAAGGAAGGACTACATCTGGGCCCATTTACCACAAGTGCACCTTTATGATAAATGTATCCTATCTCCCTTGGTCTACAACCCAATCTAGGAGAAGTTTCGCCCAATGTTCAAACATCAACACTCCCTCTTAGCTAGGGAGGTATCTTTCCATAGTAGTACACAACTACTATCCAGAGACACACAGTCTCTGTCAGTGGTACACAACCACCATAGTAGCAAAAGGTTTGCCACACATGGCACTCCCATGTTGACTTCTAGAGGCTACACCCTCCAGAAACACTAGGGTCAACTCCCATAGTGTGTGACATCAACGGTCAACTCCCTTGACATGTCCTCATGTGCTCTCCACAGGGGACATTGGGCTATAAGCCCAAATGCACTTATCCCTTCTCGAATAAGTGTACTCACAGATAAACTCAACTCAATTCACAAAGGAGTACGATCTGGAGAATGTTTGTCACACATGGCACTCCCATAGTGTGTGACGTCAAGGGTCAACTCCCTTGACATGTCCTCATGTGATCTCCACATGGGACGTGTCCTCATGTGATCTCCACATGGGACGTGTCCTCATGTGCTCTCCACAAGGGACGTTGGGCTATAAGCCCAAACGCACTTATCCCTTCTCAGATAAGTGTCATCACAGATCAACTCAACTCAGTCACAGAGGAGTACGATCTGGAGAATGTCTCAGGAAGCTGCAAACATCAACACTCCCTCTCAGCGAGGGAGGCATTCTCTACCACACCAAGTCTGTCACAAAAGTACTTGAACTTCGTCCTAGTTTGGTAAGAACATCAACAACCTGCTCATCTATAGGAAGGTACAACACCGGTACTTCCTTCCTCTGCACCATGTCTTGGATGTAATGGTACTTGATCTCAATGTGGTTCGATTTGTCACGAAACACTAGATTCTCTGAGATCTTCACACAACTTTGGTTACCATAAAGAATAATGGTGGAATCCAACACATGTTCGGATAAATCTGCAAGGAGCTTGCGAAGCCACACTACTTCATGGACTGACATACTTAATGCAATGTACCCTGCTTCTGATGTGCTCAAAGCCACAGAAGTTTGTTTCCTGCTACACCAGGAAACCATGGAAGATCCCAAAGTGAAGCAAAACCCAAAGGTGCTCTTTTTGTCCACTGCGCTCCCTTCCCAATCGGAGTCAATATATTCCTGCCATATCATATCAATACTGGAAGTATATCTCAAACCATGTCCAATTGTGCCTCGCAGGTATCTCAACACATGCTTCGCAACAATCCAGTGTGTCTATCTCGACTGACTCATAAACTGGCTAAGTGCACTCACTGCATAACAAATATTTGGTTTGGTGTTAACCATATACATCAATGATCCAATCAGTTGTATGTACAGAGTCGAATCAATTTCGTCATAATCGGAAGAAGACACACTTTAGTTTCTTCAGATTCGTCACCATTGGTGTAGCCACGGACTTCAAGTTCAACATCCCAAACTTCTTCAATATCTCAACTGTGTACTTCCCCTGACTTTGGAAGATCTCATCAGTTCTCTGTCACACCTTTAGTCCCAAGAAGTAGTGCATCATACCAAGGTCCTTCATCTCAAACTTAGAGGCCAACGCATACTTGCATTCAACAATAAGGCTCTCTGTACCAGTGAGGAATAAATCATCAACGTAGAGGACCAAAATCAAGGACTCACCATTAACAGTCTTATAGTACATGCTAGGATCGACAACACTTTTGCTAAATCCCAAAAATCATCAGGTGTCCATCAATCCTCGCATACCAAGCTCGAGGTGGCTACTTGAGTCCATACAATGCCTTCTTCAACCTGCACACATGAGACTCCTTCTCATGTATCACAAAACCATCCGGGTGCTCGATGTATACTTCTTCCTCAATCTCTCCATTGCAAAAGGTTGTCTTTACATCCATCTGATGTACTCTCTAACCCATGGATGTTGAAAGAGAAATAATCATCCGGATAGAAGTGTATCGAACAACAGGAGCAAATGTCTCCTCATAATTTATTCCCTCCACATGAGAGAATCCTCTAGCAACAAATCTCGTTTTGTGCCTCTCAATGCTCCCGTCAACTATGTGTTTGATCTTGTAGATCCATTTGGAAGTCACTACAAACTTTACCCTCGGGTCTCGGAACAATATCCCACACATCATTCTACATGATGGACTGATGCCCCTCCATCATGGCATCTCTCCATACTTGCTGGCTAGATGCCTCTTCATAACAGGAAGGCTCAGAATCAATGATGTGGCTAATAGTTGTGGCATAGCATGAATATCTCTGAGGTCTCTTGCTCTCTCGAAGGTACCACGAGGAGTTGCATGTCCTTCTTCCTCCTGCAAAGTCTGACGATCTCTTCTGACCTACTACAATATCTCTGGGAACATCAACTGCTCCCTTTGGGACTTTGTAATTGTTAAACACTGAGACTGAGAGTAACTTCTCTACTCTGCCAGCAACTTCCCTCCTCTAGGGCTACTCTATGTGGAGTTGGCTCCTCCACTCTCTCTCTACAATTGCTTCCTCTGCAGCTGCTCTATCTGGAACTGAGAGTGGCTCAATAACTTCTCCCTCTGGAGCTGAAAATCCTACTTGTCCATTTTGCCTCATTGGTTGCTCCCTCTTTCTAGGAGAACCCTCTTGCCACAAGCCCTCTTCTTAACATAGAGAACTTCATCTTTCAATTGTACCCAATTGATATTCCAATATGACACGTGATCCATCTTTGGAGGTATTGCTCCAATTAGCAATATCAAATATTTCCTACAAGCAGATTACGAGCAGCAAGGGGGCCGTGGAGAATCCCGTTAAATGCCCCATTAACACGATGTTGCCTCACCTTTTATACATTTGCCTTTACTTCAGGATGGAACCCACTCATTAAGAAATCTTGGTCAATTTCACAAGATGAGAAATTAGTGCCTCTGCAATGCCTCCCATCGACCTTTATTACTTGTCTCTTTGGGTTCCTCGTCAGTCATCATGACAGCCTTGCCTCTAGTATAGTCCATGGAAAAAAAATCATAGGATAACAAACCATAGCCCGAGAATGAGTAATAGAAAAGGCATTCTCCACCATATGTTCTACGATATTGGTCAACAAAATGAAATAGCGATCTAGCTCTTTCAATAAGGCGATGGAAATAAGGATTGTCAATGAGTACAAAGACGATGGAGGCAACAACCAATGCTCCAACAGTCTTTGTTATGATTTCTGCCTCGAGAGTGGATTTCCTCACACTTGCCACTGTTAGGAACTACAAACTTCGTCCATCCAACGATCCTTTACGGCTCAATCGGACATAGAACGTTTTATACAACACAATTAAAAGGTATATGTAACATGGGATACACGACATGTGGGGAAGACATATTGAGAGAGGGGGAAGTAAGACTTTGCAGTTAGGGTCTCAAACAGGCACACAATTTGCATTATACACACTGTGTATCTCCTGCCTCATATCCCATTGTATCCTCTATTGATGGATATCATTGTCGCCTGTTTAGACTCTCGAATTTATGAATATGAGCAGTCCAAAGAAGAAACCTCGTAGATCCCTTCTAACTCGACACCAATATATAGATCCCTCTGGTTGATTTGCAAAGGAGGTGCCAAACTTTTTCTTCTCGTCTCATTTGCCACAGAGAATTATGGGCTATGCTTTGAGATACGTAGAAATGGCGTTGGGATCAATTCTATCCACGCCAATCCATTCAACAGATAACTCGTGGGGTAAATCACGCCATTTTTTTATGTTAATAGAGCGCTTCTATACTTCTCTGGTCTGGGCTACACAACCTTAGAAACGAGGTCTATCACTGGGGGGTTTTACAACCCCATCAATACTTTCAATAGCTAACAATAAAGATTCGATGAGAAGTGCTACCCCCATCTTCCCTCTTCGGCATATGCAACAGAACTTCCTTTACAAAAATGGCGTTGGGATTTCAAATTTCAGCACTACTAGATGAGTGTATGGTGATTCTAGCGATTGGAATCAAGTAAGTTGATGTCAAAAAAGAAGACAAAAATCTCCTTTACCTCTCAAAGAAACCAACAAACAGAATGTAGGAGAAAAACTCTCTTTGCTCTTACTCCTAAGCTCACTTAGGATTACATCCTCAAAACTCTTATATTCATGTGCTCTCCGATTAGGAAGTCACACCCAGACAACCTGCTCCGATACCATGTTATTTTCTTCATATGAGATATAATCGATATATTATTACAATGATGAGTGTTCCATATATAGGGAACATATGGTGACCATCCATGAAAGGATACATCCATTGAATAATCAATAACTATTTATTATTATCATTTACTTATTATATATGATATTTAATAATCAATAATTATATTATTAATTATTATTCTAAGAGAATGTCTTCCCGATGTTGTCCAAACATCAACAATATGAAGCACTTGATTTTACTCAAGTCCTTCTTCCTGCTGTGAGGTTGGCTCCTCACTCTTTCCTTTACCTCTACCCTTCTTCGTTTGACCAATTAGGGCATGGTCACTATCTCCTCCATGTGTGTTGCCCTTTGACTCCATCCAAGTTTCCTCTTGGATAAAGTCATCCCACGGTCTTTCCCAAGAGGGAAGGTTTTCCCAAGCAGAAACTCCCTGGACAAATGTTTCCCATTGGGGTGAAAACCCATTCAATACCCTGTTTACTATCTCTTCGTCTTCAACCTTCTCCCCAACTGATGTAAGCTGGTCACAAATTTGTGTGACCTTCGTCAAGTAACTGGTAATGATGTCTAGTCTGGTCATCTCAACAGATCTGAGTTTGTTGTGCAATATCAACTTCTTGTTAATGTTCTCGCTCTGGTAAAAGCCAACCAGGGCATCAACATCTCCTTCGTCGTCTTCTTCTCGGATATGTGAGGGATCAAATGATCCTTTATAGCATCCATGATCATCCGCTTGGCTTTCACTTCCTTCTTCTTGTGAGCTGCCAAATCCTGTGAATCTGTCAACGTAGCAGCTACATCCTTGACGATATCCCAGAGGTTATTCTCTTCTAACAGAAGAGTTACCCTGACTTTCCATGATAGGAAATTTGAGTCGCCATCCAATCTGTCCTCGAACCTGAGGCTCGATGATGCCATTCTTGATCTGCAAACAAAACTCCTACTCTTCTAATCTTCTGAATTGGGGTAGCTCTGATACCACGCAAATTTTCTAGCCCTAAGTTACTGTTGTCCAATGTTTCTTTATTAAATAACTCATATCTTGAATTACTTTAATAACAAAATTAAAATTATGAACATGAAACAGTCACACATATAGCTGGAAAATATAAACAATGGAAACAAAATAACTTTTCAAGTACACAAGAATTTATGTCCTTCAAATCAGCTTATCATTAATGATTAAAACTTACAAGGACGCCTCAAAACTGAGGTTTTCAGCCTGCTGATAAAAAAACTGCAAAACAAGTGACGTGTTGAACTCTTAATGAATATATCGTTATATCAGCCTTGAAACCTGAAGAATATCATTTACCCTTGGTATCATCCTCGGAATGAGGGGAAGTGCCCAATGTGCTTGAGTGATTGAGTGCTATGAATAAGAGGTCTCAGGGTCAAGTCCTTGGGCCGTCTATATGTGATATGTTAATACTCTATGTCCCTGCCGAGTCAAGCGTACTATAGTCTATGCCTACGGTTTTCCCTGGTTACCACCTATCAACAACAATGAAGTCTCTGGGGGTTTCCCATGCGGGCCTTCCTACGGTTTACCCTGGTTACCACCTTTTGTATTCATACTTTAGTTTAGTTTGTAACATAGGTATGTTAATTCATTATCAGTTTGTTGTCCTAATTGGCATGATTAGGTATTTTGCTGCCATTTCCCCCATATCATTTATGTCCTTTTTGTACATTACGTTCTTTAGAATTTGCGCTTGTATCAGAGCTGACAAAAATTGGGTGTGATTATCAGAGCGCTGATCACAATGGTAGTCCTTTGCTTGCTGAAATTTGGCCTGTTCTGGGCGCATTGGATTTTTCACTTTGAAAACATTTCCAAGATGCTGGAAACTGCTCAGCAATTTCCAACAGTTTTCATAAACACTTCAGGCAGTTTTTCCACCATTTCCAAAAACTGCCAGAAACCCTTGGCAGTTTCCATCATTTTTTTTGTTTTCTTTTTCTCTAACTTCTGAACCAAAAAAAGTGTCTCCAAACACTGTTACTGTGCTTTGAGCTTTTCCTAGCAGTTACTACAGAGTCTGATTCTATGTTGCAAGGGTCTGATTTTGCATCACAAAAAGTTGACTTTGAGCTATACGTCTGGCTTAAGTTACAAGAGTTTGATTTTGTACAGAGGAAGTCTAATTGGGTGTTGAGCTGTATTTTAAAGGAACATTTGAGGTTAAATAAGGCTGTTTTCCGCACTCAAAAGCTGTCTATTCAGAAAACGTTATAAAGTATATTCAAAAACTGTTACAGAAGTTTGATAATTGCATAGCAGTTACTGCAGATGACTAATTTTGTGTTGCAGGGACATGATTTCGCATCACGGAAGGTTGTTTTTGAATTATACGGTGTTTGGAGTTACAGGTTCTGGTCTGAATGAAATTACAAATTCGATAAATAGATGTTACTGGAATCTACATAGATTTTACTTGAAAACTATTGTTTTTGTTTCAGAAACGATTCCTTGAGTTTTCCTAGGCAGGCTACCCAAAGTTCCAGAAACTTTTGGACACTTGCTGTACCCATCTCTGCAAGCGCGTTTCGAATTTTAGATACTTCGGGATATGCCTGTTCCCCTAAAAGCCAAATCTACCAACAACTAGTCTGAAACAAGCTATCCTGTGCAGTATTACTAAACCCTCAGCCAAATTAACTACAGGAAGCCACCAGGGCTTTCTTCAGACAGTTTCTGGACCCTAATGAATCCTTAAATAGGGCATTATTTCAGCTAACTGCAGAAAAGGATACATATTTACAGAAAATGACAAAAATCAAAGTGAAATTAAGATCCTGCTACTTAAATGTAAAGTAAAAGAAAGATAAGCCCTACCTGTCCACTGCGCCCCAGAGTAATTGTGACTCTGGGCCGAGACATCAATTCTTCGAAAGCTACACTCCTGCTTATCTTCTAAAAAAAATTGAAACCCTGCAACTGTAAAAAAAGCTCTTCAGAATGCTGTAATCAACTCTGTTGGTGCCTTTCAACGCTTATTAAAGACTCTTCTAAAGCTTTCGAACACCCTGCCAAAGCAAAAACTCATCCGATTTCAATAAACTTGAATACACGATGATTTTTCCTGCAACTCAAGGTGGATTTTTACTGTAAATTGCTGTACCCGTTTCAGGGCGGTCTCCAGGCCGATTTCGTGGTAAATGAAAAGATGGTAACAACAGCGGTCGGAAAATGCCTTCGGAAGCTACGGTGCATCTATCGATGGGGACCCTGTAGGTAACAATGGCCGTGTGCTCTCTGTGCTGAACCCGATCAACCGCAACAAACAAACATAGAAGAAGCCAGGGGAATGGATGGAAAAGAGTTTTGCTTTAACGGCACATGACGGGAAACCGGACGAAAGCCGTCATTTAACGGAAAGAATAACTTATCGATTAGTAAATTTGTAGCGGTGGCTCCAGTACGGCAAAGTGTGAATGGAGTCCCACGTATATTAACGAACATTTTGCGCGCATGGAATTGAACTCGTGACCTGATCTATATTATGATTCAAAAACTCGTGGAAAGTTGAATTTATATAAAATTTATATTTATATAGGATAATATAATTGGTTTGTATTAATTATAAAATAAAAAATAATCATAATGATAAATATTATTTTAAAATATTAGAGAATAATTTTGTATTCTAAAATGTCACAAAATAAAGGATTTGGAGTTAAAATTGTTTTAATGGCACATAAAACATATAAAAAAATTGTATATTCTTGATAATTTGATAATTCTAGCTAAATTTAAAATAAAATACATCTAAATTAATTATTATTTAAAAATTTATTTTTGATATAAAAATTTAGTATTTCATTCCCCAATGATAAAATGTGTAATGTCACGTTTTGATGTCCAAGTCCAACCTTGGCATCTCATGGATGCGCGGCAGTGCAATGGTTTTCCTTTAGTAGCGTGGCTCAATCAAGGATACTTCCCTGGATTATAACTTTTCACCTAGAGTGTATTCATACTTTGTTCTAGGCTACGGATGAGTCACATCCTTACTCTATGCAACTCATTTGTATACTTAGACATTTGTTAACTTAGTTTACCACTTAGTCAATTTGGCATTCAACATAAAACATGTGAAACACGAGAGACAGATATAGTGTAGGCGACAACAACGGTGCCTAATACCCTACTTCGTTTTTTTACACTACAAAACAAAAAGAAGTTTTACAAAAATGGTGTTATTGTCCCAGTTACAAAGAAGGGTAGAGTCTCACGACTCTACAGACTCTGCCTCTTAGACCAAAACTGTCGAGACATGTGGTTTCGTTACACCAAGACTCCTCTTTGTTGTTCCTCTTTGCCTCAGCTTGAGGTGCACCCCACTAGTGTGCCCAGCCTCATAGCTCCATCTCTTGCCTTCACTTGGTTTTCCTTGTCTTTGTTTGGTTGTGCACCCTTGCTTTTATATGGACTCTGAGGGACACTTGTGCGAAACGTCACGTCTCTTCAGTGCGTCCCACCCTTTGCGTATCATCACTCAATCGACCGTCGCACACCTCTGTGGACCCAATGCGCCCATCAATTGTTTGTCTCTTGGACCAGTGCACCCCTTGTCTCACGCTCTTCCTTGTGTTGGTCGTCACGACTCTTCGTGGATCTGCCAATGGAGTCATTCAAACTCTTCAGCGCTCCCATGTTGTTAAGGGCAGAGGGGTCCACTACTTGGGCATGCTCCCAAGTTGCCCCACCCTTGCCCAAATGCAACTCAAGTCTCCATCATTCGTCACAAGGAAAGAAGGGAGTGTCCCCCCTTTGGCGCTCACGTCACCATCGTGCCCCAAGGTGCTCCTGGCAACATCCAAACATCTTTGTTTGCCCAACCGATTGTTTCCTCCTTATGCTCTTCGTCCATTCTATTATCGAATCTGCCCAAGGAACACAAGAGCTTGGTGGGTGTCCCGAGAAACCTTACATATAATGATTTTGATTTTAAAATTTATGTATCTTATTTTCCGAGGGAGTAGGCTAACTCGGGAGCAAACAAACCCCCTTTTCAGGCCAAAAAATGGGCTTGAATCCAGCTAGATTTTCAGGGGTAGTCTGAGTTTCGCATGGATCAAAGTTCCATGCATTTCAAAACCTTACCTTAGGGGTTTTGCCCCATTTTAAACCAACCCAAATACTCAGAAAATCGATCAGGATTCTAGATTGACCAAAAATTTAAAATGGGACCACTGAAAGACTGGCCGAAAAGATAACTTGAGAGGGAAGATTGCTCCCAAGTTAGCCCACTCCATTTTCCAAGTAATAAAGTTATATGGTTTCATACTTCTACCATGTTATTTTTCGGTGTAAAACAAATTAGATATAAATTAATTATTATTTAAAATCTTATTTTTAATATAAAAATTTAGCATTTCACTCACTTTATATCTTTTTCCTCTAAAAATAGGAAATGTGTAATGATTTTGATTTTAAGGTTTATGTATCTTATTAGTCCCTGTCGAAAGGCCTCGGACTATAGCGATGAGTTAGTCATTGACTAACTATTAGTTGTATAGTTGACTTTTAATTTTTTTTATTGGCAATGTTTAACATAAGAAAATCTGGAAAATATTTTTTATTGAAATTAAAATAAATCGAAAACCATTTTTATCTTCAATCCTATTGGACTTCAACTTTGAAGTCTTATTGTCGAGCATGCATTAATAGTCACAACTACTTACATTAATGTTAGTGTGTTGTAACTGTCAGCACCGACAACACCGACTGTACTATTAATGTTAGTCTCGTCTAACTGTCAGCGAATGGGTGGAGAGAAATCTGACCTTTGGTAGAAAGATTTTGTTTTTTCGGATGGTGGGTTAAACATGGTGTACCCGACTTCAGGACATCCTGTGGAATAGTCAGTATTTTCGGATAACGATGGCATGGAAGTCATTTCATAAAACTGGTGCCTGGCAGTAGGTTTCGTTGAACGGATTGGTGTATTTGGTAGTTTAGATCTCAAGGAAAACGATGCCCAGTTGCAGATTCTCTACGTGAAAATGTTGGTTATGATGGGTGCTTGTGACGTTACGTCTGGGGAAATTGGTGCCCATGTTCAGGGTAAGTAGAAAGTGAAAGTTTTGGAGATTTTTCAGGTTTGTTTCAAATCTTGAAAATTTCAGAGGCAAAAAGAGAGGTTTTGAGTTGTTTGGAAGCTTGGATCTTATTATCAACATCAGAAGAGAGACGAGTGCAAAGCAGAGCCCTGGGGTGTCTTTGTTTGTTTGTGAATATGAGGGATTGGGATTTGGTTTCTCCTGCAAGGCTTGCAAGTCTCGATAGACAGTTTAACAGTTCTTAGAGGGGATCATCGATACCCCTTTCCTTATCCATGGGAATGTTTGCTTTACCTCCAGGTTTCAGGTTCCATCCTACGGACGAGGAACTTATCTCTTGCTATCTCAAGGGAAAACTCAATCATGGCCTCAAAGCACAGCAGAAATCGAGGTTATTTCCGAGGTCAACCTTTACAAATTAGAGCCCTGGGATTTGCCTGGTAAACTCAATTTCCTTTTCCTGATCCACAAATTCATGGGATCTCGCTAAATAGTGAAAATTTGATTATGTTTTTGAAGTAATTGCTCTTGGGCACTAGTTCTCATGGCGTGTGTAACAAAATTTCAGACCTACTTTTTGACTCATTAAGTGGGGGTTTAGCACATGGTAAACAGGTAAGTGGAATGGCGAGGTGAGCTGATGCCAGTAGCTGTGTTATTTTGTAAAATGATGGTCCATGGATTTCCTTTCTGATTCATGTTCACGGGTCATGTTAAAGTAGATTTTAGTAGTAGCCTACTTGTTAATCGATTTCAAGCATTAACTTAAACCCTAGTAATTGTAGGTTTTAGGAACATAGGATGTAACTGTAGTTTATAGGAACATAGGATGTAACTATAGGTTATAGGAACAAAGGATATAGCAGTAGGTCCCAAATCAGAAACACCGGCATCTCCCGCTACAATTTTAACGTATATTCCACTTCTGCCTGATCATGTATTCAATATTCAAGCGAATAAAGTTTATTGGCCATATTGGCCATGGGATTTTCGACTCGCTGCAAGCCCGCGAATACTAAACCTGATGATAATAGGGTTGTTATTCAACCCTACCCTTTTGGAGAACTTTCTGAATAAAAATGAAGATTTAATAAATATGTATTTTAGTTTAAATATCAA
This sequence comes from Picea sitchensis, assembly GCA_010110895.2. Taxonomy (NCBI): domain Eukaryota; kingdom Viridiplantae; phylum Streptophyta; class Pinopsida; order Pinales; family Pinaceae; genus Picea; species Picea sitchensis. The sequence goes on from SNQJ01S0000555.1 coordinate 374,126, forward strand.
TATGTGGATCTTAAATGTTCCGTTTTGATTACCTAAAATTTAATGCATCAATCAGAGTCTATGTTACTGAAGTACTGTATTGGATTGTGGCATGCATTCGTTATTCACAAGTCTCTGACACCCTCAAAATTGCTTTATGGGAGGTTGAGAATCCACAAGGGAACAGGTCAACATGAAGGTGCTTTGGGGATTGCCAAGGCGTCTGTGGATGCAGGTCAATATTATATCTGTAATAACAGTATTGCGTTTGAACTTTGAAGTAAGCATTGCCTGTGATGGAACATTTGAGGACATCAGTTAGTCACTACCTCTTGCGGTTGCTATTGGAAATTGAATAGTTGTGTTTATTTTCCATTATCCCCAGTGTCTGTATCAGTTATGGTGGCAAACTTCTATTTATGACAGTTTTTGTAACCCAACTGTAAATGAGACATACATGTATAAAAGGACTGTAGAGGTTTTGTGAGAGATCTCACCAAATTCTCCTATCTGTCATAAAGCCTTGGCATTCCCTTTATACATGTATGCATCATTTACAGTTACCTTACAAGAACAGTTCCAAGAAGGCAGTGCGCCTCCATAATTGATACCGACACTGGGAGAAATGGAAATTGAACACAACACTTCAATTTTCAATAGCAACCGCCAGAGGTAGTGAACAGTTGCAGTCCCCAAACCTTCCATTGCAAGTGATTACTTCCACCATAATACTTTATTGTTGATTTACTATTGGCCCTCATCCACAAATGACATTGCAGATGCCTTGCCAATCCGCAACACACCTTGCAAATCCATAACGCCTTTATCCAAACCTTTTCCCTTGTAGATCCTCAACCTAACAAAAAATAAATTTTGCAAGTGCTGAAAACACTTTGGGCAACACATGCCTTCCCCAATCCATACAGTGGAAGTGGGTACTTTAATTATCCTCATCAAAAATTGCGCATAACTTTGTTGGAGTGTTATTAATTCACGCACATTAAATATTAACTCAAATAATATCATAGCCCATAAGAACAACATATAAGAAGCAAGCCAAGATATCAGATGTGGTGCTTTGAGCACTAAGCATTCATAAACTCAAATAATGATACAATGTGTGGTGGTGCTTTGAGCACTAAGCATTCATAAACTCAAATAATGATACAATGTGTGATCTAATCTAATGTTTTGATGATTAAAACAACCATGTATATATATATATATATATATATATATATATATATATATATGGGGTTGGTTCTTGTCTTTTCAGCAAGACCATCCAGGACATAGGTCATCGGTACCGACCCCATATAGATGCCACACATGTGGTTCCTTCAATGGAAATTCAACACAGATAAACATTAAAATATTCCAACAAACTTCAACAAAAATATATGATCTAAATATGAAGATTGAAATTCCAACAATCCTAACTTATGGGTAGTTCAAACTAAATTTCAACATATCAGTAGATCAAACTAAATTTCAGAAATAATAGTCCATGGAATAATGCAAGAATTACCTTAATTGGCAATGTTCAAGTAAATCTCGAAAGTGGGACTCTGCACAGTCTAACCTGTAACTTTAAATATATATTCTCATCTATTCAAACTTAATAATTTCTTTATAACAACCAGTCATTTATCACATTGGTGACAATTTTGTTACAGACTAATGTCAGGCCTCATACATGATACATCTAACTATAATACATCAGTCTTCACATTAGACCAAATTAATTGCCCCTTTCATGCTTACCTCAAATGTATACATATTGTCAACAAAGACATAGAATGATAGACAAATTGCAACCCAGCCAATCTCATTATTTGAATTCATGTCTTGTTCAAACTCAAGGGTCAGATATACCCTCAACTAATTGATAGTAGCTATCATCTGTCCTGTTGACTACCTATCACCATCGACAACTTGCTTGTTAACATCCTAACCTATCTATCTTTGGATAGTAGCTCACATAATTAGTTAATCAAATTCCTTGGGTGGTTATGTTAGAAGTAATTTTAATATAAGTACTGGAGATCCTTTGTGATGCTTTAGATGCAAATACAGGGCATCTCACATGTAAAACAATGATAAAATTAATGACGCAGATGGAGATCTCTGTGACACTTCTGATGCAAATCGAGATTATAAAAATCTCAATTCTCGGGTCTAAGTAGTTATGTCAACACCGACTATAGCTTTCCCCGGGCATGCACCTACCACACAGATCACATAGATGTCAGGAGGAGGGGATTTGACATCCATTCATTCATCCATGGCGATTGGTACGGGTTTATGTGGTATTGTAACTTTTATGCGGAAAATTGCAGTGTATTTCAGTGGCCGAAGTTTGCAAAATTCTATCTTCGCTATTCATGAAAACTTCGGGTTAAAACACGGCAACAAGCGACAATATATTCAGACTTCAACAGTTTGTCCTCGCAGATATGTTATTAATTTGATAACTTTTCTCTGTAGTTTGCGATTTCAGAGGTATTTGCCTTGTTATAATAGTACCATTGAGATGACTTATTGCATATATTATACTTTAAATAAGTGATAAATTTTTTGAATATTACATATTCCATTCCTTATTATAATAGTACCAACAATATGACATATTACATATATCATACTTAAATTTGTATGGATTTTAAAAGCCATTACATTAGACTAAGATAAGAGGTTGTTGTAATTTTTTTAGAAACTTTGTGGAATAACCGAGGGATGAAACTCAAGTATTATTCAACACATTAATCACATATTATTCAACACATTAACCACATAAAGATGATTAGATAGCCAAAAACAACTATACAATTTTATTTTTTTTAAATATGTCAAGGAGCTAAGTTAAAAGTAAACCAAAACCAACAAAATTTATGAACTTAGTCAAATTTTAAGTAGAGATTCAAAGAAATAATAATGAAATGATTACAAAATAGACAAAAGGTGTATGCACAAGTATAAAATGCTCTAATATTTAAGAGTGAAGAGCAGCACACATCTGTTGGCAGTTGGTAATGAAGTTATGGTACATTCTTTCTTTTGGAAGTTGGTAATGAAGTTATGGTACATCCTTTCTTTTGGCTCACAAGCATGCCTTTCTCCAAACTCTTAATTTATACACCTCTCTCTTGTAGTTTCAACCTGCACTACCCGTACAATAATGCCACCTAGTCCGTGCAATAATGCCACCTCGAGACACACAACATGTTGGCATTCCTTGTAAAAAAAACACGAGAGGCCATTTAAAAGTTTTCCCATCTTCCTTCAGGCATGTGTGACCCCTAACTTAGGGATCAAAGCTTTACATCATTATAAAAATTCATTCGATTTCTAACTCACGGATCAAATATTTACATCATTATAAAAGTTTGATTCGAATTTGAGTTTTTTTTGGTGTTTATACAATTGCAATTTCTGTGAATTTTTTTTTTTTGCAAATGAGTGTTTTTTTTCCAGATGAGAAATTAACTCGCTGGGAACCCACCCCGATACTTCCCCACATAGTGGATGATATGGGAGTGGAAAAACAGCAGCCCCAGGGACTCATAGCTAGGCTTGAACCTGTGACCTCTCCCCAAACTGGGAGAGCGTGCGCACATCTTGCCAACTGAGCTAACCCTTGGGACTATTGCAAATGAGTGTTATGGCACCGACAGAAGTCACAGGTTTTTGGCACATGGTTGTTATTGAAATTTGAGAAGTAAGATGGGTGACTTTTATATGTCTTATTAGTCCCTACCAAAGCAGGATTATAGCAATGAGGTTGCTATTGATTTGACATTAATTTCATTGACTAAGCAGTTTGACTATAAATTTAAACAATTTTCCAAAGTATAACATTGTTATATTGATTTTTTTAACTTTTTTTTTTTTAAATTAAGCAATTTTTTAAAATTATGATTGATCAATAACTTTAACCCCTTATTGCAGAGGTGTCGGCGGACCTTCCCTCCCCACCATTATTACGCTGACTCCAAATTCAATTCGGCGATATGATTGGTTTAAGCAGTGTGCGGGAAAGGACATTGTTGTTATGGTGGCTCAGTTATTTGTGGCACACTTCTTCCTATGATATGATTCCTATACCATAGACCAGTCATCCTCCTCTGTCACGTTTACAACGCTCAACAAGGCCACTACCTGAGAGCAGAATATGCAATTGTGGGCAATGCAGATAATTGTATTTCACTTCCTTTTAGATATTGCAGGTTGCATATGTATTTTAATTAAACCCTGAATATGTCATTCTAAGTGTGAAAGACATCTTTGTATTGCATGTACAGGCGTTTTTCAAAGTTGCCTATTTCTGATTGAATTTATCTTCATATGTGTTTGCATTTCTAATCTCTCATCAATTTCAACGAATGGATAGACGGATTTAAACTAGGAAGGTCACACAATCCTAACCTGTTTTGAATTTTGAGAAATTGGAGACTGTTCCTCGAGAGCTTAAATACCTCTTCAACACTTTAATTTGTTTCCTTTTTTCCAAAGATAATGAATGGCTACCGCCTCATAGGGACAGGGCAGTCTATACTAAGATGCGATGACAAGTTGCACAGTGAGCTTTATGTAATCCTGCAAAGTGTTTATAATATTTTAGATAGAATGTCGTAAAAATGCATAAAGACTCAGAACTTCCACACAGTATTTGTCCAGACCATGGAGGTACTGTTTATCCAAAACATGGAGTGATAAGGTTTGGTTACTATTTTTTTTCGAGAAAACTTTAATTCCAATATTCCAAACGTAGTCTAATAAGAAAACTTAAACTTCAATGTTCCAAACAGAATCTAACAGGGATACATAATATTTTTAAAATACAAATTGTTTAAAATACAACTTGTACACGTGTGATCAGCGGTTACTCTTAATATGTAGCAAGATACATACGTCTCGTGGACAAATTGTGTATGTGTGATCAGCCAATTTATTATTAGTCCCTGGCAAAGCAGGATAACCCCTTATTGCAGAGGTGTCGACGAGTCTTGCCTCCCCACCATTAACGTGATCTTACATGGCAGGGACTATGCTACCATGCAGCTCTTGTTTTCCAAGTAGTAAAGCTATATGGTTTCATACTTTTACCATGTAGTAGTAAAGCTATATGGTTTCGTACTTTTACCATGTGGTTGTATATGAGTTGAAATAATATTTTAAGTTTTAATGACTTAATAATTATTTAAATAAATGTTGTATGGCAGCTTAATCCCTGCTCAACAAGTTTAAAAGCATAAAATTCTCAGTTTGGTTAGGTGAGGAAGGTGGACCCATTACCCAATCCAGTGCTATAGCTAAGGGCTTCAAACACATAGGTACCTAAACCAACAATAGAAGCACATAGGTACCTAAACCAGCAATAGAGCTTCTATAAACTATATGTACGAGTCTCTGTAGAGGTTCAATCTCCTTGCCTTACTTATATGAACAGGTTCCTTAGTTGCTCGCTTGATCTACAATTGTTGTCTTTCTCATGAGTTGTAGATTATGTTCCACGGAGATGATGCATGCATAAGAGCCAATGAGAGATGTCGTTCGAGATGTTGTTCCAGTTCACTTATTATGCATTTTCCCAAGGTTCTCGTCACTAGAGCATGGATTTTGTATCCCTTTACTTGTCGATTTATCGGCGGGGTAAGAAATTTTAAAGAAGGCAACACTTCGTTCATATACTTTAACACGTAGACTTCATATACTAGACGTTCAATAATGAGGATCAAAACTGGACTACCAAGGATCATTTGGAACCAAAAAAAAACTCGAATTTACAACCAATGTACTCAAATTTTCTCAGAAATTGTTGAAGTAATGTACTTCCGTAAAATTGAGCACTAAAGATGTGAGTGATAAATGGAAAAATGTAGATATTTTCAAGAATATTATGTTTAAGACCGAGTTCTTCAAGAGTAGAAAAGTAAATTTCTATGGTATTATACCTCCTTATGGGCATAGTAATTAGGAATATAGCTAAGTTTACACAATTAGAAAACCTAACATCTGTGATAAAGAGAGAATAGATATCTATACAACTATCGGACAGACGCACCTACAACTTTCATGTCTCGACACATATCATAGAATTTCATCTGTTCGTTCTTATATGGTCTCTTGTTATACGCCAAAAGGTATACCTATTGGAGATGGGCACAATTAATAATCTTTTAATCTTAAATTTTAATCTGATGGTTATGCATTGAAGATGATGGCATATTCTTAGTCGTCCTCTAAAATCAATGAGTCAGATTTATTGTTCATAACTTTTTTGCATTTATAAATGCATCCGTCAACCTGTTTACTTTTTAACATTTACCTAATCATATTAAGAAATCACTGTAACATCATATGATTGCCATGTTTAAATGATAAACTTTTGAAATTCTTCCACTTTCCAATTTCTTCATGCATGAGCCTGAAATTTTTACTGATTTTTTTTGATTTTTTTTTCACCTGACGTTTTGAGTTTTTTTTAACGCAATTTCGGCGTTTACCAGCCGCGAATTAGCGGCTGTGCTATTATTTTGTCTATGGGTTGACGACTAAACCATGTGCATAGTATTGTTTTGTTTAGTTATAGATTTTGCTATTTAAAGCTATCAGTGTTGCTAATTTTCACTGAACCTGGCCACGATTTTCAGCAGGGTTTAGGGTTACAAGATGGTGTTGGCGGTTTCCTCACTGTAATGGTGTCTATGCGTGGCGGTATTTCCTTATATTTCGGTAAAATCGAGATTCCGATGCTAATATATTTCATCATGTGATTTGTGGCACAGGCATGGAATGCATTAGATCGTCTGGTTCCCACAAATGAGGGTCTAACAGAGTTTGCGAATGTCGTATGCTTAAGATTTGAAGTGCATTTAGATGCCTTCAATTTTCCTTAAGGATTTTCTAAATTGTTCAACTCTTATAATGTCATTTGTTTTCGTGCCAGATGACAGGAAACGAGTTTTATGGTCGAGGGGAAAATCTTTTTGGTCTGGGATATGGAGGGATAATAGCTGGAACCTCTGTAAGCAGAAGGTTCATTTTGTATGCTATTATGCTCAGGCAAGATCAACCTGCTCGAGCTCATTCAGGATCAACCGCCTGTGCTAATCGGAATGGGTAGAGGCACCACGCACGGTATATTAAGAAACAATTGTGTAAGCTGCAGGGTTGTAACGGGTGTGCTTGGAACTGGAACTACCGTAGCCTTTGCTTACTCCATACACCCTTGATTTATCTGTTGCCTTCCTTCTTCACTTAGGATGAAATTCCACGATTGTTTTGTTGGGGGTATTTACTCATCTTTTAAATAAAACTAATTAGGGTATGTCTATGTTATAAGGATTTTTTAAATTGTTCATGTCTTATAATGTCATTCATTCCCGTGTCAGATGACATAAAATGGGTTCTATGGCCGAGGGGAAAATCTTGTTGATCTGGGATATTGAGGGATAATAGTTGGAGCCTCCGTAGGTAGGTTAGATCGTAGGGTCTGCTCATAAGGATTTGTCAAAGCTTCAAGCTTCTTTCGAAGACGCCTAGATTGGCCTTTTGTTGAATAGTTCAATGGATATCGGGGTTACTAGCCAACTTTAAGGAAGTCGCTTATGAATGCATTAGGTTGAGTACATGGATCTTCTCGTGTTGCAATGGTTCCTACCACTAAAAGCTTGGAAGTGAAATTCACAAGGTACACAGTGGTGGGGGAATCTTCATCTTCACCATATTTTTCTCAAATGCATGGTCAAAATCGAACTTGGGGTCTTATTTTCAAATTATTTGACTGAGTCCCACATGTAACCATTTTCCCAAATGCATGTGAATAGATTTCAAGTTTTTGTGTAGTATCTAATTGGGTGAACCCTCTTCCTGCAAATGAAGTAGATGGATTTCATTGTTGAAATAAATTATAAGGTGTAACATAAGGAGGGGATCCTGCTAGATCAACAATGATGACTATATGTGGGAAATAAACTAGTATATGGGCTTATGTTAGTGGATTATAATATCAACAAGGAAATCACAATGAATCTAGGGTTGCACCTCCATGATCAAGCCCTGTGCACCTTCTCCATCTAAGCCTTGACACTTCAAGGATGTGGTGGATACTGATCTATCCTACTCCATGATTACAAAGAAACCTTTGAGTGATGCATTCATAGTGGAGAAATCAAAGGATATCCTAGTTTTGGAAAAGTTAGAACCATAAGTTTATGCTTATTTCATGTTATTTAAAAGGCATGCTCTACTCTGTGGTTTCAAAAGGGCTTGTCCATCTACAATAGTGCTTCTCGTGTAGATGGATTAAGCATGGATCCCAAATTACAAGGTTAACCTCTGCTCCAATTTTTTTTTTGTTTATTTTAAAAACCTAGAAGATCATCAAAAAGTCTTCGAAGAAGGGCCCTAGTTTTAAGGTAGGACGGGTTTCTATATTCAATTATGGTTCTGTGAGCTTGATCCAACCACCACAATTGCCACAACAACTCCAATCTGGGTAAGATTGTCAAATCTCCCTATCCACACATGATATTCAAAATTTCTCAATTCAATTGGAAACACCCTAGGCCGATTTGTTAAGATAGACACATATTGGATTATGCAGAATCTATTTATATTCCCATATTAGTGTGGAGCTTGATTTCAATGGGAGCTTACTTGACGAGATGGTTATAGAGTGGAACAAAATCAATTGAACGCAAATACTAGATCACGAGAACATTACTTCTAGATCCATAACCTACCAATGGACATGCCACCTACAAGAAGTATATATGTCTTCACATTTCTTTACAAAGTCACCTACAAGAAGTATATATGTCTTCACATTTCTTTACAAAGTCAAAAGACAACAATTATAAAACTCCTACAAGAAGTATATATGTCTTCACATTTCTTTACAAAGTCAAAAGACAACAATTATAAAACTCCAACGCTGACAATCTATGGGGGGGACACATAAACCATCACCTAAATAACATAAAGAGTAGCCACAACCAATATCAACAAAGAAGATGATCCCATCTAAATCAAAGGCATTAATTTTGAAATCCCCTTCCCCATCTTCCCATGGGAGTAGAGTAGAGGAGGATAATGCCTTAGCTCTATCCCTCACTCTCCATGCAGAGAGATCCAATAGAAAAACCTTTCAGGGGGTTGAAATTGCCCATTAATCAAATAAATTAGAATGTAAAGAAGGAAATAGATCTCATACCTTCCTCATATGCTTCAAAGCATTTGTTTCCGTCTAGTCAACTAATTTTCATAAAACCCCACCACCAATGCATGATAAATCCACTCATTGGATTGATGTTCAAAAGAAAGGAAAAAAAATCCATCAATAATTCTATAGTACCCAATGAAAACACGACTTCTTTTAATCTCTTTCTTATAAAACAATGAAATGAAGCTTGTCTTTAAATTTAACATATTTCTAATATATTTATAAAACAATCCAACAAAGCTTCTTTTTTTGTGTCTTTCCTTCTAATGGTTAAGAACATGTGTTTCCTCCTAAGAGGTCACAAGTTCAAATCCAAAGGGGGCTAGGGTATGTATACCTTCGTAGACTTTACCAGTCAAATCGTTGGGCGGAGGGGGTCCCTTTTCCCACAAACAAGGGGGTCTCATACACCAATTTGGTGTTTGGCTTGGTCGTGACCTTAAAAATAGATTATTATTATATACAACCTGAGTGGGCCTAATGGTTAAGAGCATGTGTTTCCTCCTAAGAGGTCACAAGTTCAAATCCAGAGGGGGGTACGGTATGTATACCTCTGTAGACTTTACCAGTCAAATCGTTGGGCGGAGGGGGTCTCATACACTAATTTGGTGTCTAAAAGTGTTTGAGAATTATTTTTAAAGTAAAATAATATTAGTCCCCTAGGTGTAGGACAATCGGTGACGAAGTGTGATGTTAAGTCACCGGTTTGAAACCTGCGGGGACAAAAAATCCAGCCATGTTAAAGGTTGGTGTGGCTCAGGCTGGGTGCAATCCCTGGGTGATTTGACAGCTTAAATTCTCCCGAGTCGCGGTTTCTCAAGCCACAGGCTAGTCCTGCAGGTCACAGACAAACTATAAAACAAAAAAAAGTAAAATAATATTAAATATTTAATTTATAATAAATAAATATTTGTAAATAATTAGTATAGAATATTAGGGTGAAAATAAAAATGTTTAATAAATAAGTAATTATATTTAAATTTTAAACTTTGTTGTTCAAAATTTAAATATGTATTTGAAAATTTATTTTTATATTTGTTTGATATAATTAGAATTAGTATACTTTTCATATTTGTTTAATGTAATTAGAATTAGTACTCTTTTTATATTTATTTGATGTAATTGGGATTATCATAGATATATATTAATTTATTAATATCATGTTACACAACACATCTCATTCATACTAAGATGTAGATGCATTTCACTGTTTTTAGAGAATAACACACAAAATAATCATGAAAGAGATACTAAATGTAAGTAGTTTTAAAATGAGTAACTTATTTTTATAGAAAAAGTTCATGTTTCCAACCATAAATATGATCAGAATGTGGTGGAAATTTGGTGTATGATCATAATTCGACAATGATCCAAGTCAAAAGACAACAATTATAAAACTCCAACGCCGACAATCTATGGGGGGACACATAAACCATCACCTAAATAACATAAAGAGTAGCTACAACCAATATCAACAAAGAAGATGATCCCATCGAAATCAAAGGCATTAATTTGAAATCCCCTTCCCCATCTTCCCATGAGAATAGAGTAGAGGAGGATAATGCCTTAGCGCTATCCCTCCCTCTCCATGCAGAGAGATCCAATAGAAAAACCTTTCAGGGGGTTGAAATAAATTAGAATGTAAAGAAGGAAGTAGATCTCATACCTTCCTCATATGCTTCAAAGCAAAGCATTTGTTTCCTTCTAGTTAACTATTTTTCATAAAACCCCAACCCCACCACCAATGCATGATAAATCCACTCATTAGATTGATGTTCAAAAGAAAGGAAAAAAAAAATCATCAATAATTCTACAATACCCAATGAAAACACAACTTCTTTTAATCTCTTTCTTATAAAACAATGAAATGGAGCTTGTCTTTAAATGTAATGTATTTCTAATATATTTATAAAATAATCCAGCAAAGCTTTTTTTTATGTATTTTCTTCTAATGGTTAAGAACATGTGTTTCCTCCTAAGAGGTCAGAAGTTCAAATCCAGAGGTGGGTAGGGTATGTATACCTTCGTAGACTTTACCAATCAAATTGTTGGGTGGAGGGGGTCCCTTTTCCCACAAACAAGGGGGTCTCATATACCAATTTGGTGTTTGGCTTGGTCGTGACCTTAAAAATAGATTATTATTATATACAACTTGAGTGGGCCTAATGGTTAAGAACGTGTATTTCCTCCTAAGAGGTCATAAGTTCAAATCTAGAGAGGGGTAGGGTATGTATACCTCCGTAGACTTTACCAGTCAAATCGTTGGGTGGAGGGGGTCTCATACACTATTTTGGTGTCTAAAAGTGTTTGAGAATTATTTTTAAAGTAAAATAATATTAGTCCCCTAGGTGTAGGACAATCGGTGACGGAGTGTGATGTTAAGTTACCGGTTCGAAACCTATGGGGACAAAAAATCCAGCCATGTTAAAGGTTGGTGTGGCTCAGGCCGGGTGCAATCCCCGGGTGATTTTGACGACTTAAATTCCCCTGAGTCGCGATTTCTCAAGCCACGGGCTAGTCCCGCAGGTCACAGACAAACTAGAAAACAAAAAAAAGTAAAATAATATTAAATATTTAATTTATAATAATTAAATATTTGTAAATAATTAGTATAGAATATTAGGGTGAAAATAATTTTTTTTAATAAAGAAGTAATTATATTTAAATTTTAAACTTTGTTGTTCAAAATTTAAATATGTATTTGAAAATTTCTTTTTATATTTGTTTGATGTAATTAGAATTAGTATACTTTTCATATTTGTTTGATGTAATTAGAATTAGTATTCTTTTTATATTTGTTTGATGTAATTGGGATTATCATAGATATATATTAATTTATTAATATCATGTTACACGACACATCTCATTCATACTAAGTTTTAGATGCATTTCACTGTTTTTAGAGCAATAACACACAAAATAATCATGAAAGAGATACTAAATGTAAGTAGTTTTAAAATGAGTAAGTTATTTTTATAGAAAAAGTTCATGTTTCCAACCATAAATATGATCAGAATGTGATGGAAATTTGGTGTATGATCATAATTCGACAATGATCCAAGTTTTGTTAAGGGTTTTGTCTAATTCTGAATCGACCCACATCATCCAAAATTTGATCAAAATTTTGGATCGATGAGAACTATAATTTCCTATATAATCGAATTCCAACAACCAAAGACAAAATTGCCACAAAATTAATGCACCTCATTTTAAACTATTGTTGTAGAAAAACTCAACCATACAAAAAGTGGTGAGTTGCATTAGGTATGTCTTTATAATAAATAATAATAATAATATAATTTAAGGCCACAACGTAGCCAAACACCAAATTAACATATGGGACCCCCTTATTTGTGGGACAAGGGACGCCCTCCAAACAATGATTTAACTTCTTAGTCTATGAATGTGTACATATCCTACCAGTCTTTAGATTCAAACATGTAATCTCCAAGGAGGAAACACATGTTCTTAACCATTAGACTTACTCAACTTTATTGATGTATGAGACCCCCTTGTTTGTGGAACAACAGACCCCCTCCACATAATGATTTTAGTTAGGGTCATATCCTAACCTCCCTAGTTTAAGCTACCCAGGAGTTAGTTAATTGTTTTATGTGACCATCCTCTTTGAATAAGACCCATTGGATAGTAGTGGATAGTTATTTAATGTAAAGGGTCAACTTTATAAGGTCCACTAGGTAGTTGGTACCCTTTAGTGACAAGACCACTAGTAGTTAGGGTTTTACTATGGAAAATCTAATTAAAGATATAGGAAATTATGTAATGTTTTGTCTTGTGTTGTGTATTTGGAGGTCTACTTAGTGAAAGGTCACCCACCTTAAGAGGTAAGTGAACATTGTTTCCTTCTTCACATTTATCAATATAATAATAATAATAATAACAATCTATTTTTTAAGGTCACGACCAAGCCACACCAAATTGGTGTATGAGACCCCCTTGTTTGTGGGACAAGGGACCCCCCTCCGCCCAACGATTTGACTTGTAAAGTCTACGGAGGTATACATACCCTACCCCCCTCTGGATTTGAACTTGTGACCTCTTAAGAGGAAACACATATTCTTAACCATTAGGCCCATTCAGGTTGTATTTCATCTTAACCATTAGGCCCACTCTTTATAAATTTCATCTTACTATTATTCTACAATTATATTCTTCGTAAACCTGGTTCTAATCTAATTTTTAAGGGTTAAGGAACACTACAAGTGGTTTTAGAGCTCTTTCATGAGCCATCACACCTCCGAATTTTAGTAGATTTTTTTCCAAACTAGAGAGTTGTTCCAACGTCTTTAAATAAAGCAGTGACATGCCATTCAATGGGTAAAACTATGGTTGGGGAAGAATACACACATGAAATACAAGTGGAATCACTTTGTTGGGAACCCTTGTAACTTGTGTTGTTATCCCTTCAAGTAGTATTGCATTAGAAAAAACCTATATATAGAATCTCACTTCCATGTACCTTCAAGTATATCAAAATTCCCATTGGTATACCTAAAACCAACTCTATATCAATCAATCAAGCATCTTGTTGCTATAGTACACCAAGAACAACACTTGGGGAGATCACTCTTTAGTACCTGGGTAGTCAAGTCGCATGGTTAAGGGCACAATTGAACCTCCTTAGTTAATGCCTTGAGATATTGGGTCGAGTACTATTATTGGAACTCACAAGTATATATGATAGCTATGGTACCTGACATTCCTTTGTCTCTGGGACCATGCAAACCCTAGCTTATGCAACCAGCCAACGAAATTCCTACATCTTTGCATCTAGAAGGAATTTGGAGATTATGTCACTGCATTAATAATCAATCGGGGTTCTACTGACACCATTGCAAGAAACCTATCTCAAAATATTCCTGGCGTTGTATTGATCACTTAAATCTCCCTCTCAAGTAAACATTTTTTTATGTGGACCTAAAAATAGAGTGATTCGGGGTATATCTGAATAGAATCCTTTCATGCCATTGACTACAGTGAGATAAGTGTAAAATAACACTTCCACAAAATATTGGTTGTCCCATGGTTAAGACTCGCAACATAGCCAACTCAGAGAACCAACAACAAACCCAACCTGCTTAGCACCAAGATCTAGATAGAAAGGTTGTTGGCATTGGGGCTATACTCAACGTTATGGATGAAACAATGCAATCACATTGCACCCTCTTGAAAATGTTAGGTGATTTCTTGGATATCAAGGTTACAGATCCAAACATTAATCCATCCAAGGAGGAATTTACCGTCCCGAAAGTGCAAGCCACACACATATTTTAGGATAATCATTGCCCACACCATTAGGATCACAATTCATGGCACCATTTTCCAAAGGTTGATGTGAATAAATTTGATGGCTCTAATCCCTCGAGGTGGGTTACCCAAATGGAACATTATTTCTCTTTCCATGTCATTACTGATGACCTACCCAAACTAACAGTGGGGGTCTTATATTTAGATGTTGAAAGTTGGCATTGGTGACAATGGTATAGGAAGGCTTATAAATGCTACATTGCATGGATCCAATTTGTGCAAGAAGTTTATTCTCAATTTGAACATGACACTCACCATTTGGGATGCTTGACAAAATTATGCCAATCAGGCACAATTACGGAATATATTACCACCTCTGAGCAATTGGCAATCCACAGAGAGGGTCAATCTATTTTTTTTTTAACAAATGTTTCATTGGTGGTCTCAAGGAAGCAATTAAAGCACATGTCATGATGTGGTGCCCACAAACATGGTTGGAAGCTTGTGATAGAGCTAAAGAAGTTGAGATAGTGATTAATGAACAAACAAAAAGACCTTTATTCACCAATCACACTAGCCCAAAAATATGGTTGGAAGTTTGTGATAGAGCTAAAGAAGTTGAGATAGTGATTAATGAACAAACAAAAGATCCCTATTCACCCTTGGACCACACCACCTTAAGGGCCCCCCCCCCCCCCCCCCCCTATGGTGACTATCCCCAAGTAATCCAACTCATAGCCATTCTGCATCCACAAGTTATCTACCACAAATATAATAGAACATCAATGCATATGTATTTGTTATAATTATGATGAACAATATTTCAAAGGGCACAAATGTTAAAAAGTGAAAATTATTTCAAATGGATGTATCTCCACACGACTACTTAGAGGACATTACTATTGAAGATACTCCTGAACCAACTTTGGAAGACACCCCCCCATGGAAGATGAATCCCCCTTGCAAGCTTCTTGTGAGGAACCCAAAATTTCTCTCCATGCCATAGCAAGTTTCTTGATACTCAAAATTTGAAATTGATTGGCCACACCAAGCCCCACAAAGTGATTGTGTTGATTGACAATGGCAACATCCACAAATTTATCCATTGGAGAGTGGCACATGACACCCATTTTTATGTACGTCTCATATCTAATTTTCAAATTATGATTGTCAATGGTGATACGATGAAATGTGGGGGCCAATGTGAAAATGTGAAACTAAAAATTGGCGAGTATCATCTAAAACCTCACATGTTTGCTATTGAAATAGTTGGTTGTGATATAATTCTTAGGGCATAATGGTTATGCACTTTGGGGACAGTCACATGGATTTCAAAGAATTAAACATGAGCTTCACTCAAGAAGGGAAGAAACATGCTCTCGAGGGGCTAACATTTGGTTGCCCTTAAATTATCACCTCTCAGTGTATGGAGAATTGTTGAATGAAGACCACTTAGGTGTTATTGCACAATTCAATGCCATACATGTAGTCGGCACCACACCATAAGACATTCACCCAGATTTTCAATTGGTTCTCTCTAAGCATCAACATGTATTTGAAATGCCATAGCGTTTACCACCTTCACATGGGAAGCATGATCATGGTATTCCCCTCATTTCGGGTATTCAACCACCCAGTGTGCATCCTTATTGGCACCCCTTTGCACAAAAAAATGAAACTGAAAATATCATTCAGGAATTGTTCGATGCGAGAGTCATATGTCCCAATACTATCCCTTTTTCATCGCCAATGGTCGTGGTATTAGAGAAGGAAGGTACTTAGTGCATGTTTCCTTATTTATGGGTTCTTGATAAGTTGAGCATCAAGGATAAATTGCCTATCCCAGATATTGATGACTTCTTGGATGAACTTTGTGGAGCCGAGTTTTTCACTAAACTTGACCTTCATTTCGGCTACCACCAAATCAAGATGAAAGAGGTAGAAATCCTTAAGACAACTTTCCATACACATGAAGGTCATCATGATTTTTTAGTGATGCTTGTTGGCATTTGCAATGCTCCATCAACCTTCTAGAGCTCCATGAAGAAGATCTTTCAACCATTTCCATGCAATTTTGTTCTAGTACTCTTTGGCGATATTATGATATGCAACAAAACATGGGAATACCACATAGATCATGTTGGTAGAGCCTTGAAACTCCTACAAGACCACTAGTTATTCGTAAAACATTCAAAATGTGTTTTTAGGGCTTCAAAGGTTGAATACTTATTTTAAGTCCAGAAGCAGTACGAGTTGATCCCAAGAAAGTTGCAAGTATGCAAGATTGGATCCGTCTGAATACCTTGAAGAGCTTGTGTGGATTATTAGGACTTACATGATACTACAAGAAGTTTGTGAAAATTTATGGAAACATTGTTGCTCCCGTAACCTCGCTACTAAAAAAGAATGCCTTTGTTTGGAATAAAGTCATTGAACAAGCATTTATAACTTTGAAAAATTCCATGTGCACTACTCCAATATTAATAGTGCTAGTTTTTAATAAGAATTTTGTCTTGGAATGTGATGCATCGGGCATAGGTCTTGATGTGGTATTGCTACAAGAAGGGCACCCTTTCACATTCACCAGTAAGTAGTTATGTGACTACAATTTGGGTAAATCCACATATGAGAAAGAGATTATGTCCATCTTGCACGAAGTAGAGACTTGGCGCCCATATCTCATAGACTAACTATCATGGTCTAGAGTACTTTCTTTAACAAAGGTTATCCTCACAAGAGCAACATAAGTGGGTAACCGAGCTACTAGGTTGTGATTATGAGATTATATATAAAAGGGTAAATAAAATGTGGTACCTAATGCCTTATCTCGACAATTTGAGGAGGATAGATCCCTCTTTGCCTTTTCTTTACCCATTCCAGGTTGCCTTGAGGAAGCCCATCAAGAATGGTTGGCAAATGACATTATCATTCAACTCATCCATAAGATTTAGGAAGATCCCAACCCTCCTAAGGGGTACACATGGTAGCTAGATTCCTTTTTATATAAAGGATGCTTGAAATAAAGAATCTTAGAGGAATTTCATTCATCACCTACAACAAGTTCATTTGGATTTCATAAAACATATGAACAAACTAAGCCCGTGTTCTTTTGGGAGGGCGTGAAAATTGACATCCAGGATTTTGTGGCAACCTGTGACACCTACCAAAGAAACAAAGGGGGGACAATAAAGATACAAGGGGCATTGCAACCACTAATGATCCCAACACACATATGGGTGGACACCAATATGGATTTTACAGTGGGACTTTCTAGGGTGAGCAACAAATCCATGATCATCATGGTAGTCAAATGTCTCTCCAAATATGCTCATTTTTGTGCCCTTCCACATCCATTTACCCCCTCCTTAGTCGCCCAAGTTTTCCTTGATTAGTTTTTTTTATGTTACATGGCATGCCCACCTCCACTATCACAAATCATGACCCTACCTTCACTAGTAAATTTTGGTAGGAGTTGTTTAAACTATAGGGTACCCAACTAAAAATGAAGTTTGCAAACTGAAGTGGTCAACAAGTGCCTGTAAACCTATTTGAGATGCTTTACCTTTGAAAAAACACACCAATGGGAATAATGGCTTCCCCTCACAAAATGGTGGTACAATACTTCTTATCATGGAGCTATCAAAATGACCCCACGTGAAGCATATTATGGCCAAAGACCATTGTCAATCACTTCATATTTACCATGTGCTTCCAAGGTTCGGGCAATGGATCACACACTCCACCCTAGAGAATCCATTCTCCACATACTAAAGGAGGATTTGGTTATGGCTCAAAACATAATCAAGCAACAAGCAAACCAACATAACTCCAAACATTCTTTTGTAGTAGGGGATTAGGTGTTTCTTCGCCTTCAACCCCATATACAAACATTAGTCAAAGACAAAAACCTTAGAAATTAGAACCCATGTTCCAAGGACCTCATGAGATCATCCAAATCATTGGACAAGTGGCATACAAATTGGCTCTTCCATCCCACTCCAATATTCATCCAATATTTCATGTGTCTTATCTAAAGAAGATCATGGGATCAAAGTGCAAGGTGCAAACCATTTACCAAAACTTGATGAATAAGGCTCCATTTGGCTTCAACTGGAAGCAGTATTGGATACTAGAGAGCATCAATTGTGTTAGCACATGATCAATCAGAGAGTGTCAATTGCACCAGTACATGATCAAATGAAGTATTCATGCAATGGAAATACATGCCACACAGGAACCATCCACAATCCTGCATCAATTTCCTCATCTTCAGTGTTGATGACAACATTGCTTTCGAAGAGGAAGGCATGTTAGGGTCCTACCCTAAGCTCCCTACTCTAGGATACCTAGGAATTGGTTAATTTTTGTATGTAGCCATCCTCTTTGAATAAGGCCCATTAGATAGCTACTTAATGTAAAAGGGTCCACTTTATAAGGTCCATTGGGTAGTTGGCATCCATTAGTGACTGGACCACAAGTAGTTAGGGTTTTTTCTATGGAAAATATATTTAAAGATATAGGAGACTATGGAATGTTTTTTCTTGTGTTGTGTATTTGGATATTTGCTTATTGAAAGGTTGGCCCAACTTAAGAGGCAAGTGAACATTGTTTCCCTTCTTCACAATATCAATATACAAGGGTATCTTTACATATTTCATATTATTGTCTATTGTTTCTAATTATTCCGCAATTATATTCTCTATATAGTTGGTTGTGTTTCAACTTTCAAGGGTTAAGGAACACTACAATTTCACTACTTAGTCTATAGAGGTGTACATACCCTACCCACTTTAAATTTGAACCTATAGGCTCCAAAGAAAAAACATGTATTCTTAATTATTAAATACACTAGTACAAGAGTCAAGTTGACCTTACCTTCTCATTAATAGGTAGTCTTATATAAAACCAATAATTTGTGGACCCATTAGTTCACTTTCCTCCTAACATTTCCCATTGAATTAATTATATAGCAAATTAATGTAACATTCAACAATTTCTTTGTCCCTGAAATTTACAATTTTTGTCTTCATGTAAATATTCAATGAAATATAAGTAATTTCATCTTCATTTATTTAATAGATTGTCATGGTCCAATTAACCTCTTAATTATGGGTTTTATCATTTGAACCACCTTTATACGAGATTTCACTGTGTCAATTTTATTTTTATTTTTTTCAACTATGGTTATATATATTTCAAAAAGCTTTGTATAGTTTATCATAGACAAGATTCAAAACATGGTGCAATAATAGAGACCTTGATCTTTGAAAATATGGTATCCCATTCTACGAGCTATTTAGACAAAATTAGTAAAGTTCTTCTACTTCAAAGCCTACAAGAATGTTGTATAATGAACGAGCATGGAAAATAATGATAAAACATGAAGTACTGTAATGAATTCCAAAACCTCATAGTTACATTTTCCATAGAATCACCCTGGGCTTCAGTCTCAAGTCCCTTCATTTGATCTTCTGCATAGCCAAAACATGAAAAAACCAACTAGGTCATTTCTTCAATAGGAAATCCCACAAATTTGGTAACATTTACCAATAGTTCTAATAGGGAAGACATTGTGGTTCCAAATCCATTTTCTTCACATTGAGAGCAATCATAGAATTATCATTTACATTCTTACGTCTTCCATTACCTACAACAAACCTTCCTATGTTGCATTGTAAGAGCCCCACTTCTTCTTTATTTTTGCTAACTTAGATTCCAATAGAGCTTTCCAATGATTTGCTTGAAGGGTTGTCTAGGTCATGTCCCCTTGGGTTCCTAAGATATCCCAATCATGGTGGTCGAGGATTTGCTTAAAGGCCCTTATCTACCTAAACAGGGAAAAACAATAATAAGAGCACCCTCTAGAAGCCATGGGTCTCAAGCCAAGATGAAAATGGGGGGTATGACGAAGAAAGTATATAGACGGGGGTAATAGCTTGTTATTCGAGGGAGAGGTCAAATGTGTCACTCAAAGGGTGGTTCCAAGAGTCAAAGAGACCCTACCATTGAATTTAGTCTTGAATGGATGAGGATGGGGGAGTGTGTACTCTATAATCTACAGAAGTGCATGCAGAATCAAGTGACATGATGCAAGATTAATACTCCAAACCTCTTCATTTATTTCATGAAACATTGGAACCATTAGCCACCTTCGTATGTGTTTGTTATACTTGTCCTTTTAATCATGGAATATGACATGTGGGCTTACAATGCCCTTTTTGATTGTGGAGAGTGATATCTCCTTCTAACCTCAGTACGCTAAGGTTTGCCACAATGTTTCTTGCATGTTTTAAATGATGTTTCACATGGAACATGGACATGCTTCATGAATGATGGATAGAGGGGGGGAGGGGGGTTCTTTGGAGAATTTCGGTTGTGGTGGTTGAGGAGGTGTGGGATCCTTGACATAGGACTTTGATGGTTATTCTTGAATCTTTGATTATAACGACATCAAAGGTTGTTCCGTCTCTTCGGATTTTGAGCCCTTTGTAAGTAGCAAGGGCTTTAGCCTTCATTATTTGTGGTTTGTCCAATCCCCAACACAAAGGAAAGTTATTCTTTAACTATTGGGATCAAGGATGATTCATGTTACACCCCAAATTAATTATTGAACAAATAACAACTATTAATATTCCATAATTCACTACAATGTTTTTGAAGAATTGCAACCAAGATTAATGCCTTATTTAAGGACAAATACATGTATTTTTTAAGATTATTATTTTTTCCAAAAATAATAACACAATCATACATGGACATTGATAAAAAAATTTAATAGAATCTAAATTTAGCTCATGTTAATGTCCTTAGTAGTAAGGATACTGATGTCAAATCTCCATGTTTTGTCATATTTGTGTCCACCAAAACACACAACACACTAACTATAATAACATCCTAGCTAACATCTAGACATTTGGTCATAATATTGGGTTGTAATGTTCAAAAAATATCCAAAGTAGCATCCATATAAAGATTTAAATCAAAGTACATTTGTTGGTCTCAATTGGGTCAATATCATTGTCCTAAATGTTATTACGTTAATGTCCAATTAGTGGTGGTAATTATTGGGTTAACATTAAGCCTCGAGGGTTAGCTCAAATGGTCACAAGAAAGACATGAAGTCTCTCCCCCAAAGTTGGGGAGGTCACAAGTTTGACTCTCTTGATCCCCTCGATGTTACGCTCCAAAATCAAGGCCAAAGTTTTACCCTATTTACCATCCATGGATCATGGGGAAGTACTTGGAGGGTTTTATGTGAGGTATTTTACTTGGAAAAAATGAATGGGTTAGCATTAACTTGCAATCATTGGTCTCAATCTTATGCACATTTATGTCAATTACAACTATGATCACATCCAATGTTTGGTCTCAATTGAGATTGCGTTAATGGCCAATTTGAATTACATTTTTAAGTCATGTTTGGTCTTGAAAAAAGGTTCAATTGCATCCAAATTATTAATTAAAAAAAAACATACTTTAATTAAAAAACAAATTAAGGAATGATTGTTTTTGTTGTTGATGATGATGATGCTTATTATCCCCTAAAACCAATAAGGTCTATAAGACAAATAAATGGAATCAAACTAAATATTCTTCAAAATCTCATTTCTATATTTGAACATGGTGAAAAAGCAAGTACCAAGATCATCGTGGTTTTCATAAGTAAGGAGGTTTGAAGAGTAATTAAGTTATGAAATTGGGTAAAGTCGTGTCTTATGTTATTAAGGCCAGGGCAAGTTAAAAGGAAACGATGTTCATCATAAACGTCCTTTGATTCACAAATTTTACAAATTCACCGACCAAGGAACTTTTGGGTTAGTTCAGTCGCCAATTTCACTGGAGGTCATGAGCATTGGTCTTACTTTTGGAAATATTCATTTTATTCTTTAAGCTTATAATGTTGGAAAATAGTTTTGATATGTCAAATTATGATTTAGAAAATATTTGTAATATTTCAACTTCCTCTTATTAACGATGTCATTCTTATTCCATATCTTATCTTTAAACTTTATAGGGGTATAGATTCAATATTGTCTATAATGTTAATTTGATTATCTCCTTTTATATTCCAACAATTAACTCCAACCTTTGAATCTTTAGCCCCTTGTTAAGATAAACAAAAGCCCCTATAGAAATGAAGTTGAACCCTAAGCACATCTTTTAATCTCGTGGTATTTACTTTTCATATTATAAGCAATAACACAAAGTCTATCTTCGTTTAACTTGAACAATTTGTGTTTATATTCTAAATATCTAGTCATGGGTTTAGACTCCATCTAGCTTCAATCAAGAATATGGGCTAAGGAATGTTGCATTGAATTTTAAAATTACAGATTATGAAGTGCTTTCAGGTTTCTCAATTTTATTTCAAATCTCACGAGGCATGCTCCAAGCCCAAACTTCACATCCATGAAAAATAATCAATATCATTAAAGTGTTGAAAATGATTTTTTTCTTATCTATTAAATACTTTCAATTATTTTCTAGTAGATAGATTGGGTATGGGGAATTGAGAGTGATGCGAGGGGGGGAGAGGGGTCAAATGAGCTTCCACCCTCACGTGGTTGGCCCTATTTAGTAGAGAATAAATTATTCTTGAAACCAAGAGAAGCTCATTCAAGTATTCCACTTTTCTCGAAACCAAGAGAAGCTCATTCAAGTATTCCACTTTAGTCTTTTTAGAGTCTCGTACACGTTGATATGTCTGTTTATTTATTTAATTATTATTCAGTGATATAACCTTTTATTCTCTTATGATTTTGCAGGTCTTCGCAATGGAAATGCAACTAACAACTAGCTTGTGTGTGATGTGGTTGTGCAAGCTCCTGCCTCATTGATCTCGTCGACGTAGGTAGTAAGTACTTATTTTTCCATTTTAGTTAGTGTGTAACATAGTTACCAACTTAACGAGAACTCTACAGAGTTCTCGTTTTTTTGGGGGTCAAGTTTTTTACCCCGTTTTTAAAAATGGTGCTACTGGTAGCACCCCCTTCCATTTTAGGTGGTTTTTTGATATTTTAATTTTTCTTATACATAAGGTTTCCACTTTTTTTTTTAAATGCTCATTTTTTCATTTATTTTCAAATTGTTGAATTTTTATTTATTTTTTCTTTTTTCTCAACCATGTTTTTTCATCTATTTTCAAACTTTTATATATATATTTTTTTATTCAATGGTGTTTTTAATCATATTTCCATGCTTTCTCCAATGTTAAAAATATTGTACACCATTTATTTTTTTGAAATTAAGATTTTTCATATAATTATATGTCCTTAATTAAGTTATGGTTCCATACATTTTAAATATAGTGGAAAATATCATTTTTAACACATTTTTTTTCACCTTACTTCAATACATAGAAATTTAAAAAACAAAAAACATTTAAAAAACAAATTTATATGAGAAAAAAACATTGAAGAAAAAACTAAAAAACTAAAGAGGAAAAGAAAACCATAAAATTATATATATATATATATATATATATATAAAGTAAGAGAAAATGAGAAAAAAAGTAAAAAAAAAATACAATTATAGCCAAAAAAATCTTTAAAAAGGTGAACCCCCCAAAATTAAAAACATATACACCAAAACCCTAAATTAAAAAACTTTAAATAAAAGTTTTAATACAAAATTTAAATAAAAATTAACAAAAATAAGTTGAAAAACCTTAAAACTACAACAAAAGAATTAAAATTTATATCAAAAGCCTTAAAAAAATAAAATTTACACAAAAAAAAATTCATAAACATCTAAAACACATAAACAATGTTATGTTATAAGATTGTTATAATATAACAATGTTATGTTATAACATTGTTATAATATAACATTGTAACACTATTAACATTGTTATATAGTTACATATTTATTTTCAAAAAAAACTTTTAAATAAATTTGTAGCTTAGGTAATATTAGTGTGTTTTTTTTTAAATATTTTATTGAATTTTGATTATTTTTCAGTTTTTTTTTTCTCATTTTATTTTTCTTTTTTTAAGTTTGAAGAGATTTTTTGCTCTTTTTTTAAACAAAAAAACGTATTTTTGTTTTTTAAATTATTGTTTTCCCGAGAAATTTTAAATTTTTTTCATTTCTTTCTAGTCTTTCTTTGTTTTTCACCATTTTGTTAGGTCATAAAATTTCTTAGCTCATATGTTTTGAATATGGTCAATATAACAATACTTTTAAGAAATTATTTATGTTTCATTCAATGTAACTTGTATTTACTATTTTATTATTAAAAGTAAAAAATTATTAAAAAGTGGCCTATATTGTGATATTTTCATGGCATTATGTATTACCTTGTGCTTTGTGTGATAATAACATTTAAAAAGTAAACATTTAAGGGTTTCTTTTATGATTTTGTTTACAGTAATGATGCGTTATTTTACCACATTATAAAAATGTGTCATTTTCATACCCCAATTTTAGAATGGGTGCTACCTGTAGCAGTACTTTTCAATTTGATGGTTGATTTTGAGGTTTTGGTTTTAATGGTACTAAGTGATAAAAATACGATTTCAAATGATCTCAAAATTTAACGTTTTGAAAAGAAAAAAAATTTCAAAAACATCTTATTTGTTTTTAGGTGTTGATTTTAAGGGTTTTTTGAGCTAGTATCTAAGTTTTGAAGCCTATGTTTGAAAAATGTTGTAATTTTGACCTCGTTTTAAAACATGGTGCTATCGGTAGCACCACTTTTTGATTTGGGGAATGATTTTGATGTTTTTAATGCAAAAATATGGGTTTTTTGGGTCATAGTTCTCGTTTTGAGGTAACAGTTCTCATAAAGTTGGTAACTATGTTGTGTGTGCACAATTGCCAAAGATCCATGTTGATATTGTTGATGCCATTTCCTGGTCGTTTTCTTTGATGATAAATCATGTATATTCAATATCTAAATAGAACTTTGTTTTTAACCTATTGACGTGTCTCTGCAACATATTCATACTCTATATCAACTCCTCCTAAGCCTTCATCATCCTTTCATTGTTCGTCCTATAACTCCACACTTCTCTCTACAAGTTTCTCGTAGTTTCATCCACCTCCACCGGCTCCACCTTACTTCTTCTTCCATTGGACTTAGTCTTTGCATTTCCCATGCTGACATGTATCATTCTAGACTCATCTTCATGGTTGTAAGATCCCTATGCATCCTCCATGCCTATAATCCTCACATAGTAACCAATTATATCCCTCTCGTACCTCTAATTCTACAAACATGTTCATGGAACAAAATTTGGTTAGCCAAAATAATTTACAATTATGGAAACAAATATGCATGATTTTTCCCTTTTGGGTCACCACCATCTCCCTTCTGATTTCTTGTGAATCATGCAACTCAATTCTCAAATCTTGGTGCATAACTGAATTCTCCTATCCAAGATTTTTCCATCGACTATTCATTTGCTTAGATATGAGCTTTGGGAAAAAAGTTATAGCTCTTTGAATTTCTGCTAAATTACCCCATTTTCCTTATGTAGAAAGCTTATTGATCATAATACTACCCTAAGATCTAATGTCTTCAATTGTCTTAAATAACAACTTGAGGCACCTTGAATCAACAACCAAATGAAGTATGGGTCTTGTATTTGAACCTACTTTGGTCATTTCAAATTTGTGGACAAAATTATTTTGTTGATTTGTAGACATAAAAATATTTCCATTTTATTTCATTGGTTTTAGTAGACTATGGTAATGATGCAAGAATTAGGTGCATTATTGTTATAACTTGGTCATGCAACTCTAACATTGTGTATGGGACAATCTCATGTATGGTATGGTTGAAAGGTGTTATTTGGCTACATTTTTCACTTTTTCAACCCAATGAGAATTTTGACCATTTATTTTGTACTTGCCATTTTTTTATGCAGGTTGAATATGTTGGAAATGTTGGGCTTGCAGTATACATCTCTCCACTTGGATTTTGGGCCTAATCCCATCATGGTTAGCATTGAGAGTAGGGTTAGCTCATGGTTTTGATCCCAAAGGGAGTAGAGCTTCCAAGAGTCATATTGCAGAAGGGGTTGATTAAAGCTCCACCCCTAATTCCTCCAAAAGAATCATGGCATGGCAAGTGTTAATGAGTTTGCAGAAAAAAATTAACATGTCTCAAGTAAACAATGCCCTTATAATAGTTAACAATTGTGAATGTTATGTTTTTTCTGTCATCAAGATGACAATATTTCTTAATCAGTCTAGAAATGCTACTTTTCCTAACCATAACCATTTATCATACATGCCCATAAATAAGAATAAACATAGTTTCAGGAATTGTGGGGTGTTTGTCTCACCCTAAAGATTGCATCTATCTTAGAAAAACAAATACATTTCATAATTCTACTAGTTTTTTAACATTTATGTAGTTATGCTTAATGGTAAGGTCTTATACAAGGTTCAATTTGCATTCCTATCATAGTAAGGTCTCCTTTATCAGTGGAGGTTTTTAATGTAAATAGTTTGGATTTTAATTTTATAATTCCCTTTTGGTAGTATATGTTAGATGATTCAGAAATAGGAAGCACTCCTATCACTGAGCAACCAAAGCTACCTAAGGACAAAGTTGTCAATTGTTAGGAGGTTGAAGAATTTCTAGAAGAAAATAGGAAGCTTCAAGCACAGTAAGTTGAACAATTTTCTAGTTCATTGTCACAATCTACATTTGCTTATAGATGTAGATATATAGGCTCTATGATGTATTTTTTATAGTTATGCTTTGAGAATAACTTCAAGTAAATCTTAAAGTAATTCAAAGTTATACATGTAACAATACATATGTATAGATGCATGGAATCCCAAACCAATGTATATTCCAACCCTTTACTCAATTCTAGGCACAAATCACCCTAGTATACAATATTTAGGGTTTACAACATATCCATATTCCTGTAACTTGTAATTTGGAAACTACCAACACCATACATGGATTTTTCTTCCTAGGGTGTGCCTTTTTCATCATGCCTTGTTTTCATGCATTTTTTTTGCATTTACAAGGTAGTTTTTAGCCTTTATGCAAAACATAAGATTTTTGGTTTCAAAATACATAACTAAAGGTATGGACATATGTAAAATGATAAAATACAAACTCCACAATTTGAACCACTCAAATTGGAGGTCATATGGGTCTGAGGCGTACATTTTATAGTGAGATGGTTTTACCCTCCATTTTACAAAAAGTCTTGAATCTTGGTTCAAGGTAGAAGTCCTTATTCATTTTAAAATGCACTCTAGATGATATATATATGTTCACATATGAAAATCTAAATATGTAGACAGGTGTAAAATTATCTAAGACACCCGCAAAAAATTAAATCACTCAAATTAAATCAGGCGTACATTTTTGTGAAGCCTGGCATGGATTTTGCACAAGGGAAAAAATTACAATTTAAAAGAAAAACATGTATGTCTCAAGTGTGAGTGTGCAATTTTAGATGTGGAGGCTCTAACAAGCTTGAATTAGGGTTGTATACAACAATAGAAACCCTAATCCTAATTATCTATATCATCATATATCAAGAACATTCTCATTTACATTTGGCTAAACTTCTTCAACTTCTTAGTCTAACATATGTACCTACTCCTTGTGTCCAATGCATCATAAGCATGGATTTCAATGTACAAGATCAATTTGAATTTTTTTTCACTTTATTTTCCTCCAGTCAGGATTTCAATGCAAATTCCCCTACCACGTCGATGCTCTAATGGTATTCCAATGGACTGTTTTCACTCTCCCATCACAACGCCGAAAAAATTTGTCCGCCATAACATTTCCATGTCAATGGACTTTGCCTACCCTAACATCGCCACTTCGACGGACTAAGCGTACCATATCGTTGGACCGCTAACGGATTGTGCCCTCCAAATTGTTGCACCTTCAACGTTTTTGACCCACCATACTGTCATAATTTTGATGACATGCACGTCGATGCTTTGACGGACTTTGTGCACCATATCGTCACACTACCGACAAACGATATCAGTATAGTGATGGTCACTTGGTGCATGAAAATTTCTCATAAATTGCCACATGGTAGCCTTTTGCGTCGAATGCACGACAGTTTGTCATGCGAAATCTCTCCATAATTGCCACGTGTCAATTTTATATGTCAAAAGTATGACTGATGTTTACGTTTGTCGAGGATGAGACAACCCTTTTAACGAACATTCTAAATTATGTTCGTCGGAAGTTTGTCGTTTATTTGTCGAAACGTCCTTAGAAAAATGTCAGAAATTACGACTAATGTACTAGTGTTAGGCATGAAGCTTATTTCAAACAAATCTCACTCGTCATAGGTTAAAATATATAAATTTATTTGTTACCCTACATGCAAAATATGCAAGCATGAAAAATGTGTGATTGAATGTAAAGCTTCATTTGAGTATGTTTGGTTTGGAATCAGAATTTAATCTGTTAAGACTTGAGGCAAAGTCGCCCATTGAGTTCTTCCCTATGTTTTTCACCATCATGCCATCACTTCCTTCTTATAGAGTCAACATTGCCATGTATTTAAATTTGCAAAAGGAAAATACGACATTCAACCCAACAAAATTTGCTACTATGGTTCACCGACATTAAACTCAAATGACGTTATGATATTCTTATTTGATCTTGCATTTTGTGCAGGGCACCCTAGGAAAGATGGAAATAAGTCGCTGCATATGACATGTAATGGACCCTTGAAAGAGAATGCACATTTTAGAGGAGAACTAGTGGTGGTTGGCACTACCAGTGGGCAGGAGGTTGCCATTACAAACCTCCAAAAAGAAAAATGAGCGCATACATGATAAGATGCATGTAGAAAATTCAATGGCAAGAAACCCTAGTTTTGGATATGGATAAGAAGTTGTTTGGTTATAGTGCAAGGAACTAAAGACCTAAGTCCCTATGTTATTAAATGCAACCAAAACTCCAAACGGGTTAAAAAAAATGCTAATGAAATGTCTGGTTAAGAAAGATTAACAAAGATTAGAGCATGGGGGCACCATTTGCATGAATAAAAAAATCATACCAACAAACCCCAATTTTGGATTTGCATAGGAAAATTTTTCGCTCTTGACCTATGTTCTCGTTACAAATTGAATTTTCCCACCTGACTACAACATAATAGTTCTCATCTTGTTTAGCGATAGTAGCAAATGCAAGGTTCAAAGAGACTAAAACATACTAAATCTAGGACCACTCTAAATCAATCTGGACAGGTAGTCCCTATAAGCTTAAGGAACAAGAAGGGAGAAAGTTTTAATTTGGTTACTAATTAATGGATGAGACAATTTTACACTTATAAAAAAATGATAGAGGGTAGGGTTAAGGGCAGATAAAATGAAGCCTGAAGTTTATGAATGCTAAGATGTTTCAAATGTTGTTGTGGCCCCATTGATAAGGCAAACCTAGTCTTCAATTACCTTCCATTGGTAAATCTTAAGCATGGTACCTTTCCCACTAGTTAGACCTGCTTCCTAGAAAAGATAACTCCCTTAGGCCAAATTTTGTGCTCAAAGGATTTGCATTAAAAAATTAGTTCCTAGTGACAATTGTGTTAAATGTGCTTGAAAGTAAATTACTTGTATAAGCCATTGAGGACCAACATGTGTTGCATGCAAGACGAGTGTCCAATGTGCTTGCAAGTAAATCGCTTATATATATCATTGATGACCAACTCACGTTTCATGTAAGAGAAGTGTGTAATGTCCCCATTTTGGGACATTATAACATTACAACATTTCAGAGTGTTATGCCTGCCCG
>SNQJ01S0000555.1:404347-455847 GCA_010110895.2 Picea sitchensis
TATGCTATTGCATGCGTCATTTTATGATTGTAAAACCTTTATTATGCTACATGCAACTATAATAACCTACATGCAACCATATTAACTGACATGCAAACACAATAAACAAAGAACATCTTCATCAACCCCTAAAACGCATCCAGAAACCCCCAGTGTATCAGATCTGCACGCTGGAGCAGTAAGATAGTAGCAAATATCTTGATCAGCCGGATCAGGGATATTTCAAAGTGTCAAGTGATATTGAAAATGAATTTCCTATATATTCTATTGAGGAAAAGTGGATGCTTAATCACATATTAAGGAATGAATAAAAAATATCCTTGCGATAATTTATAACTTACACCCATCTTAGTGTTTTGAGCTTGTCCTTGAGTTTTCATATTTGATTATTTACACTGGTGTTTTACTTGTGGTCGTTTGTGCTTATTTTTGGATTTATTTCATTATATTTTTTGTGATTGAAAATTTCAAATTTCGAAAAACATTGTATGTAACAAACCAGAATTAGAAAGGTTTTCCAACATGAAAACTAGTATAGAACACTCCTAGATGTTTTCCAAAACTTTCAAAACATAAAGAGTAAAAGTTGTTTTACTTTATTCTTTAAATTATGTAAGTAGGCCAAAAGACTTATAAATTATGAAATATAATCCAAGGAAATATAACAAGATTTAAGATAAAAACAAAGATTTGGAAATATGCAATGTCATGTAGCAAGCATGTGGTGTGACAATGCACACTTAATTGTGCCAAACATTGCCATTACTCTTCCTCCTTTTGACCTTGTTTTTCCTTTTCAACTTTTTATTTCTCTCAAACATCTATTTAGCATTCTCATATTCGCATGTACCACTCTTCCCAATGGATTTTGTTAAAACAATCACTTGATTGCCTTGTTGCTTCCCTTCAAATTCCTTAGATCCATGTTCCTTACTTCAACAAAGGTCTCTCCTCTCCTCTTTAAATTGATGTTATTTCATGAGAATAGGATCATGTTGATGTTGTTCTACATGTGTGGAACCCTACATTTGCATCATTTATATTTGGATTGCCATTTCCAACTTCAGTTGAATCCTTCATTGTTTTTTTTTTTTTTTTTTTTTTTCTGAACTTCGTCCAACTGCACATGGGTCGGTCCTTCACATTCATCTATTCTGGAAACTTTCCAAGAGGAGGTGTGTTCTCAACATTTAACTTTTCTATACTATTTTTAGCTGAATGAGAATATGTTCTCACCATTAATTGATCCGAATTGGATCTTGGAAAATGTTTGCAAATGTTGTAAATAAACTTGTTTTTGTTTTATTTCATTTTATTTTGTCTTCTAGCACAATGGGAAGGTGAAACAAACAATTGTGACAGTTGGCCTTCCAAAGGCAACCCATTAAAAACGATGAGGGTTGTAGTGAAGAAGACAATGAAGGGAGATGCAAGGAGAAAGAGGGAAGGGCAATATTATAAATTAAAACTCAAATAGCGCAACCTACTTGAGGTTGAGTGGATGAAGGAGTTAATGTGCCTACTCACTCTAAGTGAAGGTGTCTTCGAGCCATGGCTTGCTACACTTTTAATATTCACAGTGAGTAACAATACACAGAGTCTGTGTATAACTCAGTCCTATGTAATATTCTCCAATGAATGTGGTGAACCAAGCCGGTTCACCAGGTAAATACCCAATGTAGGTAGGACAACATGTTATAATCCATAAAGGATAATATATTAAATAATAATGTATATGAATATGAGATGATATTACAATGAGAAATAAGGGCCTTATATACCCACATATGGTGCCCTTTCATGAAGAGATGCATCATTTTCATTAGGATGTCATAACTCTTCATTATTAATTATTATTTACTAGTTATTTGTATTTGTTATTTATTATTATTACTATATATTTATTTATGTTACATTGCCTTCCCCTTAAACATGCTTTGTTCTCAAAGCATAAATACTGAAGGCTTCCCCTTAACTTTTGTTCTGGATCGCACTGTCTTCTCAATATCTTTTGTGCTTGTAGTTGTGATACTCAATGAAACAAGATGATATAACTTTTGAATTCTTAAACTGATGTGTTTCATCTTTTGGGGAGTGGCCCGTCCCAAATCTACCTTCATTGGAACTACTCAATTATTGATTGTTCTGACAGGGCTTCTCATTTCAAGCTTCCATACAAGTTGTCTATTTTGTCTTTGTTCCTTTACAATGTTGTAGTTTAGTTGTCGGTAAAAAGAACATTGTTCATATTCCTCTTGACTTTGTTGTTGGTTGTAATGACTCTTGTGATTCGGATGACGATAAAGCACCCGAATCTCTTTCGAATCTTGTATGTTGGATCTCTCTTCAACTATTTATATTATTGGTAATTCAACTAGATCGGTTTTTATTCCCTTCTCTGAGGTGTGGATTTTTTTAACTGGAAGCTTCTTGATTTCACTAGGTTCAAGTATTGTTTCTTCACTAGTCATTGCTTCTTTACTGTAAAATTGTTCTAACCTTTCCTTTTGTGATTTCTTCTCGTTCTTCAACTTCTTGATTTGTGTGACCAAACTTTGATTACGGTTCTTTAGACAACAAATTTCTGCGTTTTTATCTATGATAATTTTGTCACACTCTTTTTGGATCTCAAGTATTGACTGTTGTTTATCCGAAATTAGAATTTTCGATATCTGATCAATTTTTTTTGATGTATATACTGAATCTGACTTCACTGAGACGTGATGTAATGTTATTTTTTTCTTCTTGTAAGAAAACATTAAAAACATTTTCTTAAGGTTTAATATTAAGCTACCCAGCATCTCTAACCAAGTTGAGTCGAGGATTATATCAACCTCTTTTTCATATATAGTTGTACTCTCGAAATTCGATACGAGTTTATAATCTTCGAGTGTCAACGATAAATTCATGATGTCATATTTATTGTGAAAAAAGAGAGTCTTTTGTTTCGATTACATTTGTCTTTGGAATTATTAATTGATTCGCCAAATCCATACTCATGCGATTTTTCTTCTTATCTGGGCAAACGTGGATGCTAACTTATTTTTCTTGAATATTTCCTCTAAATGTTAATAATTCGATGCATCTACTTAGATGATTTTTACTAGAAAATATTACTTCCTTAAAATCCATTTTTTAATTTGAATTGACCTTATAATTATTATAATATCCCTTTAATAATAATAATAATACTTAAGCTTCTGCTAAGGTTCCAACATCGAGCCCCCTGCAAGCACCCCCCTGAATCCTTGCTGCAACCATGGAGGCATAGGAAGGGGGGCCTCCTGGCCCCTCTTACAACTTTGTCATTGCCCTTGAGCAGGGCTTCAAACACTTCAAGCGGCCTCCCTTTGAGCTTCCAACAGAACTGAAAAACATCCTTTGGGAGGATGAGATGTTGAAGGAGAAATCTATGGAAATTGACCCTGAATTAAACCATGCAAAAGCAGCTCGCACCTGGGAACATGGCAAATGCATTCCATAGGCTCTTGCGCGCCCAAATATACCATCAACTCTCCAAGGATAGAAGACTAGAAACAATACATGAAGTATTTCGCCCTAATAGGAAAATTTCTGGGACTTTGGCCATGAAAAAAAGATTTAGTTAAATGGATCCAACATTGGTGGAAGCCCAAGGGTCACTACGAGCTCCAACTTGGATCAAAGGGCTTCTTCACTATCATCCTGCATAACCTGGAGGATATAAACTGAATCTTTGAAGGAGGCCCGTACTTTTACAACTCGATAGGTCTTTTCCTTCATTTTTGGATGGAAAAGTTCATCCCATAGAAGGAGGACTTCATGCATGCACCGGTCTAGCTGCGACTGTACTTGTTACCTCAAGAGTTCTGGCTGGAATAAATACTCGCAAGCATCAACAACACGATTGGCATCTATGTCAAAGCTTCGAAGGCAACAAAATAATGAAGGTACACTGCTTATGAACGAATTTGTGTTTACTTAAATATCTCCAAACCACTCCCTGGAGCCATAACCTTGGACTAACAGGACGAAGAATGGTCCTAAACCTTAGATTACGAGCACATCCCCTTCTGTTGCCAGAAATGCCACGAACATGGTCATATCTTCCGCGACTGCCCCTTAAATAATCCCAACAAATCAAATCCCGAGGATCCTGACAAAATCAAAGATGGTTTCACCCAGGTCATGGGACGTCGCAGGCATCTGGCCAAAAAAGCACCTCCACAACCCCCCTCTGGACCCTCAACTAGTAACTCTTTCGAATCCCTCCAGACTCGCCAAAAATTCCCATCAATCCCTCCGACACCCTGACAAATCCCGTAGTCCCAACGCAAGACCAGGGTTGTGAAAACCCCAACCCACCCACCCCTGGATCCACTCAAATCCCCAATTTAGAGACGTCCCTTCCAACAAATCTAGGGCCGAAAATAGGAGACCCTGACATAGATCTAGAAGATCAAGAGCTAGCAAGAATAGATATGGTACACCTTGAAGAGGCCTACCGAAAACAACAACTCTACACCATACCTCTAGATCAGTTACGCAAAGTCCACAAAGTTTTCCTCAACTCCATAGCAGGAGGATTGACCCGCGCCAATTCAAATCTACGAATACAAAAAGGAAGCTCGAAAGAACAGCGCAAACCCACCAAAGAAGAGAAGAAAAGGGGTAGAAAACCAAAGCACCAACTCATTCAAGATGTGGGCAATTTCCTAGTGAACTCGGGCAAGATCCACTTGATCTCAGATAAATTTCTTCCCCTACAACTCTCATCGTCCTCATGAAGATGCTATCTTGGAATACAAGGGGTCTCAACGCACGAGTAAGCAACACTTGCTCCAGGAAAGGATAATGAAGGAACAATCAGACATTCTTCTCCTCCAAGAAACTAAATGTGTGGGAGAGGAAGCCTCTAAAATACTTTCAAAATGTTGGAAACAAGCTAATTTAGTTGAAGTCGATGCAAAAGGTTGTAACATCTCGCTCTTGCGCGCACTGAGCAAACTTATTCTTTGGGGACACTTGCTTGCAATAGATCCAAATTATTATACCTTTGACCATTGATTATTACTATGAGGCATTAGGGATGTGATTATATGTTATTTTGCTATATTGACTTAGACATGTGCTATTGACTTGGTTCTTCTTAGTGTGCAGGATTTGGACCTCGAGGATGCTGAGGCATCGATGAAACCCTTGGACTCTGGATCAAGTCAGGGAGTGGACTATTGGGGTTTGATTGTTGTATATATATGACGTTTGTGCATCTGATTAGATTATATGATTATGGATATTATTTCTAACATGGTTCGTTGATTATGCAGGTTGACGATAGCTTGCTGACCAGACTCACATGTGGAGTAGAGGGGTCACGCACGACTACCAAAGACATTGAGGGAGAGGTGTGGACATAAGCCCTGCCACAACCTACTAGCACTCCCGTCGTGGCTCGAACTGTAGGTTAACGACTACCTAATTCGAGAAGACTCACGATGCTGTGAGGGTCGATTGCGACAGTCGCTCACGATGATTCTAAGGGGCGCGCAATAAGGCATGGGCCTTATTCCTTAGAGGCCCTTAGTCTCCCACAAGATCACCTGGCGAAGTATTGACTCCAGGGGTTTTTGATGTCTACCAAGTCAGTTAAGAGGCAAGTGGCACCCTTGGAGCACGTAGTGCTTCCTGAAGGGCATGCCACACAAGGGAAATAGATTGAGGCAAGTGGCACCCTTGGAGCACGTAGTGCATCCTGAAGGGCACATCACGCAAGGGAAATAGATTGAGGCAAGTGGCACCCTTGGAGCACCTAGTGAGTCCTGAAGGGCACACCGCGTTGTTAATTAATAAATGGATAAACCTAGATGGCCTTAGGATGAATAACGTGATAAGAAATATTTAAAACTTTTCCCTAATAAAATGTCGCCCAGCCTAGGAAAATAAAGTCTAGGTCTAATTGATGCTCGTGATAAAGAATTTTTATCTATTTATATAAAAATAAAAATAAAAATAAATAAATAATAATGATAATCATCATTAATCATGTGAGGAGAAGGGGGTAAGTAATTCATTTAATTTATAAAAATCTTTTGGGGGATAAAAATTAAAAAGGGAAAAAGGGGAAATAATTTTTTTGTCACTTATGCTAATAAAAATTTATAAATTAAAAAGGAAAAAGGGAAAAAGTTAATTTCCTACACCTGCCAATTTGAGTTTTAAATGAAAAGGGAAAGAGAGAAATTTAAAAGAAGTAGGAAACTAGGAAAAAGCGGGAAACTTAAAAAGAAAGGGGAAACTCAAGGAAAAATAAAAAAGTATATCTTAGTAAGGTATCTAGCATTTAAGAACCTTGCAAGGAAAGTTGGGAGCTAGATGATTCTCTGGTTAGTGTGTGTGGCCCCTTTGTGACTTAGGGGGCTAAGGGTGAAGAAGAGTACCCCTAGCGTTGGTTGGGAGGTACCAGTGAAGTCTCATCGGTCGGTAAGCAGGAGTGGCACGAAGCGCGCGGGAAAACAACTCAGAGCGGACGACATTGGGCTACGATACACTTACTTGATTTTGCATGGTAGATTCTTATTATACCTCACAATTTCAATTCTGTATTTTTAATTGGGTAAAGAAAATGTTTGACTTCGCATTTTAATTGATAACTTAATTCCCCATAGCCTTAAGCTCGCTATTGATTGATTCCCTTGGCTTTCAATCCCTGCATGTTGTGACCGCCCTTTGGTTTTATTGATTTGTGATGAGTTTGCGCTTCTTATTTCATCCTCGTCCCTAGCTCATCAATCCTTGCCTGAGCAGTCAGATCGACGGTCGTCACTTCGATGTTAATAGACCTACCTATAGATCTTAATGCCCTGCTTTTCTGTGCATGGATGATGAGCGAAGGATGTGTTGGCCCAATCGTCTACCCCTGTTGATTGTTCTTGGTTGATGGATTGCCTTGCGCCTTTGCGAATGAGTACTTCTGTGATTTTTTATCCCTTCCTTCCGCGATCCGCTTATTTACTCTTTGCATTGATGAAATGATCTCTGCGTTTTTAATGAATGTCGTCTGCGTTTTTAATGCCTTCCCGACGAATTTACTGTGTGGTTTCTATACATTTGGTCTGTCTTTACTCTGCGAATTTTACCATACCATTTTACAGCCATGACCTGCAATTTTACCTCTGCACTTTAATTTTGACTCTAATGACAGTTTACAAAGTTTGTTGGACCGTGTTTTGGGGTGTAATGGCCTGGAAATTCACTTGGAATACATTGCGATCTACGCCTCTTTAAAACTGCATTTCGTGACTCTTATTTACCTGGTGATTTTACCTTGTAAGACTGAAAATCGTGAGCAACCCGTTTAATATAAAGTCATATAAACAATAACATGCACCGTAATAAGACTTAAAATGTGAGCAAAACGTCACCACCCTTTTAATATCAAGTAAAATGTGAGCAATCCAGTGCATTCGAGTACATTTTTAAGATTTAAATCTTAAACCCAATTAAATTTGTGGATATGTTTTGCCACAGGCTTCGCCGTATAGATCCAAGTAAATCACAAAATGTAAAACGCGAGCAACCTAGTGCATTAGAGAGTACAATTATAAGATTTAAAACGTGAGCAATCCAGCTCACTGGTATAGTTGACCTCAACGGACAGGCTAGTTCAAAGTTCAAACAAACCCTTTAATGAAGTGCAGTGGAAAGTACAGTTAGATTTGTGCCTACCCGTTGAAACAAATTGCGTAATGAAATAATTATATTTATTATTCATTTCAATGTTGCTTATTCCATATTTAAAACAAATTTTCATTGTGAAAGCACCACAATTCTTGGCAGCTTTGATGAAATTTGATCTGCTCGGGATTGTCAAGTATTGTATATATTTTCGGGTGTTTTCTTTTAACTTACAAATTTTGAATTCAAAGCTTAATTACCTTAATTACATATTGCAATTTCTATCAATTATTCCAGCCATTTATTGCTTCACGGTGATTTTTTTTTTTACTAAGCGAATTTGTTCTTGATGTGTCTCAACGATTCTTGTAAGGAACTTCTAAAACGAGCACAACGTTTATTGTTTGCATATTCTTTTAACAACACATCGATTCATTTTTTGGGCACTCCACCCATCTTTGGCTACAATTTTTACCTTATATGTATTGCAATGTTTACCCATGCTTTGGCTGTGATCCTTGACAACAATTCCATTTACCGTTGATTCTTGTAGAGTGAATGCTTTAGACGTCGATATTTCCATTCCTAGAATGCGAGTTAATTACATTCACGATTGCGTTGACTGTTGCTATTTTTATATCTGCGTTTTCAACTGATTTTTAGTCTGCGTTTCTAGTACAAGGTTAGACAATGATTTCCGCTAATGACTATGGGAACGAGTGACTTTGCAATCGCATGTTTAGACAATGAATCCGTTGACTGTGTAAATGGGGGACGGGGTATGGCATTTGTTTATACAATGAATTCCATTTTTGGACTGTGTAAAAGCACCCTTTAGACAGTGAGTCCCGTTTGGTGACTGTATCATTGATGTGGTGGTAAATGGGCGTGATAATTTGGGTGCATGACAACGTTTCATTTGGGGTAGAGATATATGTGAATGATAAGGTGATAGTGTTCAAACGTTAATGATTAATGTTTAAATCTTAAGCTTACATGGGATTGTTAAATCAAATTGTTTAAGGTTAAATTTTTATATTTAAAGCGAATGCTTACATGAGAGGGTTCCATCAATAATGTTAAGGTTAGTGATTAATACTTAAGGTTAATGCTTGTTGTGATGGTTATATCGATAATTGTTGCACCGAGACAATTATAGTTACAGTGGAATTGTGAATAGTCAACATAAACCTTTGGATTTGGAAATGGGTTACATGGAACTGTTATTGATCAAATAATTAATATTTAAAGATTGGGGTGGGCAAGGTGTCACCAAGGATTACCCGGAACATGCTAGAGATATACCTCTCACCTTGCAAACTTGGCGTAATTCATATTCACCCTCCTCTTTATGCTAGTGTTTTTAATGATCATGATGGTGCTTATACTAGTTCTCCTTTGCAAGTGCAAACCAAAACGAGTAGTTGTTCCTTCATTGGTAAAGCAGGATCAATTTATAGAACACCTGACTTATGCGGTTCTAAGAATCTATTGTGATGTACAAATGTTATAGTAATCATATCTCCTCGTGTAATTGTCGTCTGGTTGACTTGTCGATTGGGGGCTAGGGTTAGTCGTCAGGGGTTTAGATAGTGAACTTGAGCTCCTAGCACGCTGATTTTAGCAGGGTTGAGGGTCTCGTTATGTTGTTGCACCACAGTTGTTGTCGCACCTTTCGCTTGGCGATGACCTGATCCTAGTTGAAGGGATCATTGTGCACCCTAAGAGATAGAGGCAAAGGATAACTGGGCCGAGGTCTGTGCTACCCCTTGTGGGCGTGTTTTGCGGTCATTGCAATATTGGCGTTCGGGTTGTAACACCTTCATGTGCTTGGTTGCGCACCATCAAGGTTCTAGTTAGAGGCCGTCGAGGTCATTGTGCCAGGTTGGTGGATGTTGTCCCTTAGCTTGTAGGCATTGTCATGTTGAGTTGGGTGGGTGGTCATTTCTATCTGTTGACTTACGCTTGTGTCGCCCAGTTACTTGTTGTGCTAGTTGTTGAGTCGTTGTTGTCTCTTGACCGACCTGCGCGCGTGTGTTCGTTGTCAGGTCGTGTGGTCCAACTGTTGTCGTCCTTTCCTTCCTGTAATTTTTTTTTTTCACTTTCTTCTTCACGTGTAGCCATAACGATTGGGGTCGTTACAAAGGTGCAGCAGGAGGGCTTGGCGTACTCTAGAACCCTGCCACGGTACTGATGGAAGGTTTATTCACTTCCAAATGGACCATCACAACCTCCTTTCGTCTAATCGGTTTGAACAAGCCAAGCTTTATCACAAACATCTATGACCCTGCAACGTCAGGAGACAAGGAAGCCTTCCTCCATCATTTGGAATGGATTTCTAATCACATCGAAAACCAACGATGGATCCTTGGGGGAGATTTCAATATGATAACAGGCCTAGAGGAAAAGATGGGGGGTACATGTCGACTGGGAAATGACAGTGAGCAGTTCCACCGAATCATTGGCCTGTTGAATCTCATTGATGTAGATATGGACAATGGACCTTTCACCTGGTCCAATAGATGCTCAGGGGCACATGTCTCCTGTAGACTAGACCGTTTCCTAATCTCAGAACCCTTCATGTTGGATGGCCTCTCTTGGAATGCCACTATGATTGATACTCCAGGATTTGACCACTGGCCGATACTTCTCTCGATAAACATCAATGGTAGCCCAGGCAGGAAACCCTTTCGCTTTGAAAAATTCTAGCTGACACACCCGAACTTTCAAGCAAAGATAAAACTCTGGTGGAAAGAAGCAACAATCACAACATGCACTCCTATGTACAAATTTGAACAGAAGCTAAAAAACCTCAAGCAACAATTAAAGTTCTGGAACAGATCCACATTTGGAAACATTTTCCACGCTCAGGAACTCCTCAACCAACAAATTCAAGACCTTCAACAGTAGATCATACTATAAGGCTTCGTCGATACTCTAAAGGAACAAGAATCCATTCTCAACAAACAGTTGGCAGAAAGATGGGCGCAGGAAGAAATTATTTGGAGACAGAAATCCTGTATGCAATGGATCAAAGAGGGGGAAAGAAACACCAAATTTTTCCAAGGATCGATGCTTCAACACCGCCACTGAAACCGCATTACTCACCTTGTTTTCGACCAAGGCCTGGATATTCAAAAGCACGCAGACATAGAGAAGGAACTAATGTCTTACTACAAGAACCTTCTTTCAGAACCCCCTATAGATCGCACCCAAGCTATCGACTCAATCCTCAAGCAAATTCCAAAGGAGATGACCAAATAACAAAATGAGGCCTTAATGCGTCCAATTACCCAAGAAGAAGTTGATCAAGCCCTCAGGGACACCCCACTAGGCAAAGCCCCAGAGCCCGATGGTTTCACTTCAGACTTCTTCCACCATTGTTGGGATATCATCCGTGAAGAAGTGTGGGAAATCATAGAGGATTCTAGAAAATATGAGCAGGTCCTATAGGCCCTTAACGCCACCTTCATCACTCTCATTCCAAAAGAGAACAAAGTCACCTCACCAACTCACTTCTGACCCATTGCACTCTATAATATGATCTATAAGCTCATCACCAAGGTCATAGCCAAGCGTCTTAAACCTATCCTACCATTCATCATCTCTTCAGAAAAGTCAGGGTATGTGGAGGGTAAACAGATCCTGGACAACATCATTCTGGCACACGAAGTAATCCACTTGTTTCAATCAACCAAGTCTCCTGGTATGCTTTTGAAACTAGATCTTTCCAAATATTTTGATAAACTTAGTTGGAACTACTTGAAATCAACCCTTCTAGCATTTGTTTTTGATCCTTCTTGGGTCTCATGGATTGTCAATCTCACTTCGTCAACCCTTTTCTCCATCCTGGTCAATGGCGTCCCTTCCAAACCCTTCTCTCCAACTAGAGGTATTAAGCAAGGGGATCCACTCTCACCCTTTCTCTTTATCCTAATGGCGGAAGGGGTGAGTCGAGCCATTAAAGCTGCCATCACCGATCACCCCCTCTCCTGTCTAATCCCCCATGGAATCTCCCCGCCCATTTCGTAAGTCAGTTCATGGATGAAATCCTCTTAATGAGACTCCCCACAGTCCGAGAAGCGAGAAGCTCTCTGAATTCTCTCCGTGATCAACCTTTTATGTGATGCTTCGAACATGGAACTAAACCTCTCTGAGTCCCAAATATTCTTCTTCAACACACCCATTCAGATTCAATGCCATATTACACAACTCTCGGGGTTCACCCGAAGCGTCCTCTCCTCTAAATATCTTGGCATCCCTCTTATCGATAATTCATTAAGGAACACCTTCTAAGAATATCTTCTTTCCAACTTCAGGAAAAAACTTACCTCTTGGAATTTCTGCTCCCTCAATCTGCCTGGTCACCTTGTCCTCCTCAAGTCCGTCCTTCAAGCCCTCCATATCTATGCTTTCTCGATGCTTGCAGCCCTAAGCTTTATCCTCAACACTCTCAAAAATATCCAAAGGAGCTTCCTCTAACAAGGAACCAAAGATGGATGCAAATTGGCTCTGGTCAGTTGGCAAAAATCGTGCAGACCAAAGCAAGCAGGGGGACTCGGACTCAGAGATCTGTCTATCCTCAATAAGGTCCTCAGTGCAAAAATATGGTGGAGATGGTTACAAAGGCCTCAAGATCTCTGGGCGCGCCTTTGGAGGAAAAAATACACACCTTCCACAACAGAAAAAAGCTAATCAGATGGAATGGTCATGGTCCTGGATCTCTTATCTGGAATGCGGCCAAGAAAAACAAGGGTATGATTACGGACCACGCTTTCTGGGAACTGCAAGGTGGTACCTTGACCCTCTTTTGGAGCGACTCCTAGCAGTAGCTTCCGACCTCGGACAAGGTTCCCACTTTGAGCACTTTTATTCCCTTAACGACAGGCACAAGGCTCCAAAAAGTAGTCGACTTCTGGATTCCAGAAGAAAATAGTGACACCTGGCGCAAATGGAAAAATACCCATGAAGAGCTGAACATCCCCACTAAGGTAAATATTCAACCATTGCTAGATCAACTCAACTCCAGGAGAATCTTCAACCAACAAGGGGAGGACATCCTAAAATGGGGTCATTCCAACAATGACACCTTCAACCTTCAAGAAGCTTATTTTCTCAGCGCAGGACATAACTCCCTCCCAAAAGAAGCAGTTTGGAACAAAATCTGGGGCGCAAAGGTTTGGCCAAAAATCAACACCTTTCTTTGGTTAACGATGAAAAAACATCCTTACTTGGGACAATCTAATGAAAAAAGGATTTACAAGCCCCTCTTGGTGCCATCTTTGTTGTAATGGGGAGGAGTCTCATAATCACCTTATCAATCTTTACTCCTACAACTCACAAGTTTGGGATTGATGCACCAACATCATGAGAACCTCTGATCGGAATCGAATATGTATAAGGGAAAAAATTGAGGGATGGCGAGATTCAATATTTCAATCTCCCATCCTTAACAGAATCTGGCAGCTCCTACTTGGATTTATCCTTTGACATATTTGGAAAGAACGGAATCACAGAATCTTCAAATCATCCTCCTTGAACTGGCAATAAGTCTGGTCTAAAATCCACTCCAACATTAAGGAAACAATCAACTTACACCCCTAGACGGATCAAGATTTGAAATGACCGACAAATGAGCACATCATTCTCAATACCTGGCAACTCCATCTCTCCCCTGCTCTTTCTGCCCCCTGCCTAGGTAACAATACTAAGATCAGCCCCTCCCATTGGGAGGCCCCGCAAGAGGGGTATCATAAAATAAACTTCGATGGAGCCTCCAGGGGAAATCTGGGACCCACAGGTTATGGGGCTACCATACACAATAACAAAGGCAAGATCCTCCACATCTTAGTTGGGAACTTGTGTCATAACACTGACAATGCTGCTGAGATATGGGTATTGCTCAAAGGTCTTCAAGAAGCCAAAGAGCAAGGGCTAAACCTCCTTATAGTAGAAGGTGATTCACAGATAATCAGCAACCTCCTCTCTCATCTCCTAAATGGTGCAGAACCGAAAAATATCTCCCCAAGATGGAGACTCATGAACGGGTTGATCAGAATAAAGTCAATTCTTCAGCCACAATGGGTAATTCTTCCCTCCCACATCCGCAGGAAAGCAAATCAAGTAGCTGATATGTTGGAAAACTTCGCGGTAGACCTGGAGGAAGGAAACTTCGGCTGTTCTCCGGCCTCATGTCCTACTCACCCCTATGTTGTTGCATGCAGAAACATGGCTCACAACAAGGACCAGCCCCCGGATGGGGTGATATCGAAAATGACAAGCGGAAGGCTAGATGGGTGAACACCTGGCGCCAAAAACTCTAGCCACCTCGCGCCAACTCAGCCCGCACTTACCTTTGCCATTAATCCATGCAATTAAATCCTTGGCCAACTCTCCACTGCATTCAATTGCACTGGGCTCTATTTAATGTTTTGGCACTTTAGTTAGCGAGATTGATAATTGCAATGGGCTAGATGAGGGCCCAGTCCAATCACCTTGCCCTATTCATTGGTTTTAGGCCAAATTTCTAGATTACCACGGCTCATTTGATCTCTTGGCCTCCAGCGTCCTAGCCTCCTCCTCCAAACTTTTTAATTCTCTGCCTCTGGTTCAAATTTCCTCCATCCTTCCATCGTCCTTGGCGCTCTTGGCCTCCCAAGCCTAA
This sequence comes from Picea sitchensis, assembly GCA_010110895.2. Lineage (NCBI taxonomy): Eukaryota > Viridiplantae > Streptophyta > Pinopsida > Pinales > Pinaceae > Picea > Picea sitchensis. Next base: position 418,665 of record SNQJ01S0000555.1, read on the forward strand.
CACTCACCCTTTAGTTCACTTTTGCGCTTGGTTTTGGCTTGAACCCTCTCCTTCGCCCAATAGTTGCCTTGAGCTCCACCTTTGGTTTTCAGTGTTTGTCTGGATGCCTCGCCTTCGGGGTAAATCTAAACGAGGGGCAGCCTGGTATGCAACAAGAGGCAGAGGCTCGAGAGTCTGAGGCCGAGGTAAGCGGACTCTCCAAAGCTTGCCTTAGGACCCTTCTCATGACTCCACCCCAGAGCTTCCCCTTGACTCAACTCGCGCTAGCTCTCCAGACCACCCTCCCGAATGAGCCATTACTCCAGAATTACCTCCCTTGTCTTCTCCTTATGCCCGTAGAGTTGAATGGTTCGACAACCATGGAAACTCCCTGGGCTTCGCTCTAAATCTCAGTCCGGAGCTGTCGTCTCCTCACCAGCCTCCACCTCTCCCTCCTCCACCCTCCTCTCCCACCATTCTGTCAACCCCTCTCTCTTCTTTGTCCTCCCCCCTCCCATCTCTCAACTCCCCCTCCTCGTCCTCTGATTCACCTCACCCCCTCCACCTCCATTTGCTTGCACTTGTTGCACTGAGATGGAATCTATGAAGGACTCTTTGGAGTTCATCAAGCGCAGAATTAAGGACATCAATGGTGCCATCAAAGAGGTGCAGAACAAGGAAGTAAACTGGATTCATCGTGAGGAGCTCTTGATGTCTCTTCTACGGGATCTCAGGCAAATTACTCCAGATATAGGTGCTCTAGGCAAGGATAATGTGCAAGAATGAAGGAACGAGCAATGACCCGACCCCAGCTCTGGATAACTTCCTCTTGCTCATGTTCCCCAAGTTTTTATGTCTCCAGACAACATAATTTACAAGGTTTTCGCCCTACGTGGCTTCTTAATTCTAGGTGTATACAGTTTTAGCTCCTTTCAGTTTTTGAATTTTGCATGGACAGTCTAGCGTACCGAATTTTCGCCCTGTGTGGCAACTTAGATCAATTTCTTTACAATATATGCTCTTTACAGTTTTTTTGTAAGTTTTGCATGGGCACTTTGAACCTTAAAGGCCATGTGGCAACATTGGTTTTCCCACCCGAGAAATGCTTCCACAACCTCATGGGATAACATGACATCTGTAATTTTTGCTGCTTAAGCAGGACCTAATATATATTCTAACTTATAAAAATAAAATAATAAGACTTAAGCTTCTTGCCCACAGGGGTGTAGACCGATTGGCAAGTGTCGTGTAAATGGAAGGAAATTTGTAAAGGAGGTCTCAAGTTCAATTCTCACCTCGATTTACTTCTGCTCCATGCTTGGGGGTTGTGTGGTGCACCTAGTGTTATAGTGGTAGCTGATGGGTATCGACCCCGTGTCACGCGAGTATGAGAACCGCGAGTTGTCGATTCCCCTAGTATAAAAACAAAATAGATATCTTCCTCTAATATTCCTTTATATTCTTTTTAAGAAAATAATCTTTGATAATTCTTCTTTTTATATATATAGAGTTTAAAAGCTTTGAATATTTTCTTTATACTTTACCAAAAGTAATTTTATATTCACTTAATCTCTTCTTTTTCTTTTTTGCCTTGGTAATTAATGAAAAATAATTTAATATTACCTTCACAATTTCCAAAAGAACTCTTTTAGTTATACTTGTCCAAAAATGAAATATACAACTTTCTACAGTGGTAACTTTTTACAACTTTCTACATATACATGGTGGGGTTGAAGCCACAAAAAAAGAGTCAATGACCTAAGTCTTTTGGAGTAATATTAATTCAATAAAAGTAAAAAGATATTTTAGGGAAATAATAATGTGCCCAATTAACTTGTGTAAATGATATTCATATAGGAAAAGTAAGAAGAGAGGGTATCATATCAAGATTGTGGAGTTAGAGATATCCACAAAAAGACAAGGAGGAAAGGTTTTATAATAATTTATAAACAATACCATCATAAATTTATGTAAATAAATAATTTTTTTTGAAGGATTATTATATTTTTAAAAGTGAAGTGGATCTAGGAAAGTGAGGGGTAGTTGACAGAGAAAAAATAAAAAACTAAAATAATATATTTGAAAGTTAAAGGATTTAAAAAAAGAAGAAGTGAAAAGTGTTTTGTTTTAAAAGCGGGTTCTTTAAATTCATACATTTATCATTTATTAAAAAAATAAGAAGTGAACTATGCCATCTACAAAGAAAACAATTTCAGCAAAATATCCCTATTGCTCAAAAGAAGAAGAGTAAGAAAGGGGCCTTATGAATGGAACTCTCCCTTGTCCATATTGTAAAAAGTTTTTTACTTTAGTAGAAAATCAAGGTGACACGCATTGGGAAGTGAAAATAAAAGAATTAGAGAACCAACTAATTCATTATCAACAACACAACAAAAATTTACAATTTCAAGTTGGGTTGGAGCAAATGCTAAAAAACCAAAAAGAGAGACAAAAACAAAATATTGAGGGAAAATTACTAGAAAAAGACAAAAACATTTCTTACTTAAAAAATCATAACCAAAAGTTATTGGTACAAATAAATGAGTCAAAAGATAAGAAGCAAAGGGATAAGAAGTCAGAACAAGCTAATCACGATATCATTAAGAAATTAACAGAGAAAAATGAAGATAATTGTCGTTTAAAGAACCATAATCAAAGCTTGGTTGAACAAATCAAGAAGTTAAAGAATGAGAAAAAATTATCCGAAAAAGATGAAGAAAGCTCTTGCCTGAGAATCCTTAATCAACAATTGCTTGTGCAAATTAAAAGTTTAAAGAATGAAATAACGAAAAATTTGGAATAAAAAAATGGGGACGACAAGTCAGGAAATAAGGGCCTTATATACCCACATAGGGTGCCCTTTCATGAAGAGATGCATCATTTCATTATCATGTCATAACTCTTCATTATTAATTATTAATTATTAATTATTTGTATTTATTATTTATTATTATTATTATATATTTATTTATGTTACAATGAATGTTGGGTTTCAAGAGTGAAACATTGTCTTAGATGTGTGTTTTTCCTCTGTGATATGTTGGGTATGATGTTATGATTAATTATTGAGCTATTCATTGAGTTATGATTTCACTAATTAGCATAGCCTATTGTTGAATGGAAGATAAATTATTTTAAATGTTGCACGGTCTTTGGAGGGGAAACATAATTCTACTTCATTGAATTTGCCACTAGAGTTGGTCATTAAAAACAAACAAAAAACTTATTACGCAATAGTAACTTGTGTTGATGAACTGAGTGGACTCTTAGACCCTTAATTACGGATCAGATGGTATCAGAGCAGGTTTTGAAGGCTTGGTGAACACCTACACGGTAAACACAACCAGTGGACACGTATTGTTGCTCGTCCTATAGAGAAGTAGAGCACCATCAATGGCAGGGCATCATCACGAAGAAGATGACAGGGAAGACCCATAGTTCAGATTGGCTCGGCTAGAGCAAGGCATTACTACATTGATGGAATTGGTGACACAACTATTGGTAATGAAGGGTAAGGAAGCACACTCAACAAAGACTGAGCATGAAGGATACAAGGCTGGCCCAGAAGGTCCCAAAGGCAAGATGCTTGGAAACTCGGGTTATGGCAACAAATTTTCTTCATCTTCTAGTATTCCTTTCAAAGTTGAAGTGAAGCTTGAAATACCTATGTTCAATGGAAAAACTAATGTTGAAGCCTTGGATAGTTGGTTGAAACAATTGGAAGTTTACTTTGGGCTTTATCAAGTCCAAAAAAAACAACGTATTTCCTTGGGCTATTTGAACATGACCAGACATGCTCTGTTATGGTGGGAGAGTTATGTATATGCCTTGAGGATAGACAACAAGCACATAATGATGAAATGGGAGGACTTCAAGGCATTGATGAAGTCATAATTCTATCCCATAGGTTACGAAGAGGAGCAACCCATGAAGTTGTGGTACCTTCAACAAGAACAAGGACAAGGAGTGCAATAATACACTTATGAGTAGACCATCGGGTTAGGTATCTCTCTCGAAAATCCATGATTGGTGATGAAGTACCTTGGAGGAATTTTTAGCCATATCCGAAGACAGTTGCAACTTCATGGTGTGAAAAGCATAGATGGGGAAAGTAAGAAGGCTCTCTGCATTGAGTTGGACTCTAAGAAAGGAGAGCATCACATGGGCCAATAAGAAACCAACAAGAGAAGACACATGAAGATGACATCCACAACCTAAAAACAAAGGGATCCTAATAGGCATTGTAAACATTGCGATGAAGATGGACACACATAAGAGAAGTGCTAGAAACTCCATTCTAAAATATGTCCAAAGTGGCTAAAGTCCAAGGGGAAAGCAAGGGAGCTACTGAGACAAAAGAAGAAGTGAAGAACCTGAAGGTAAATGCCTTGTTCGATAGTGGTTCTTAATGTAATCTAGTTTTTGAAACATTAGTTGACGAGCTTGGTCTAAAATCCTATGATCTAGTTCAACCAAGTTCACTAGTATGGTTGCAAGGGATTTTTTTTTATGAGAATCACTCGATGATGTAAAATCAAGTTCACCATTAGTGCCAACTATGTTGATGAGGTAGAGTGTGAATTTGCACCATTGGATGCCTATGGAGTGATGTTGGGTAGCCCCTACTTGTGGTATAGGGATGCTACCTTCTACATGAGAGAAAACAAGTACCGCTTGGTCAAGGGTGGGAAGGCATATCTCATCAAAGCACATCAAGAGAGAAAGAGAATAACTCCTCTAGTAGCGAAACAAGGGTAGACAAGCAAGAAACATGCCACCTTTGTCAACAATGCGATGGTGGATATGTAGAGGCAAATGGAGGCTTTTTGCTTCCATCTCCTGAATGGTCCAATGTTTGGGGACCAAAAGTCTTAATATGGGTAGGTGTGATCCAAATTGGATCTTGGAAAATGTTTGTAAATGTTGTAAATATACATGCTTTTGTTTTATTTCATTTTATTTTGTCTTCTGGCATAATGGGAAGGTGAAACAAATAACTATGATGGCTGGCCTTTCAAAGGCAGCCCATAAAAAACAATGAGGGTTGTAGTGAATAAGGTAATGAAGGGAGATGCAAGGATAAATATGGAAGGATAGTGGCAACAATTAAAGCTCAAAGAGGGCATTCTTCTTGAGGTTGAATGGATGAAGGAGTCAATGTGCTTGTTCACTCTAAGCGAAGGTGTCTCTGAGCCATGGCCTGCTATAGTTTTGATCTTCACAGTGAGTAACAATACACAGAGTCTGTGTATAGCTCACTCCTCTGTAATATTCTCTTGAACGTAATAAAATCTCCAGTGAATGTTGGGTTTCTAGAGTAAAACATTGTCTTAGATGTGTGTTTTTCCTCTACAATTTGTTGGGTATGTTATTGTGATTAGTTATTGAGCTATTAATTGAGTTATGATTTCACTAATTAACCTAGCCTATTGTTGAGTGGAAGATAAATTATTTTAAATGTTGCACGGTCTTTGGAGGGAAAACATAATTCTGCTTCATTGAATTTTCCATTGGAGTTAGTAATTAAAAATATAAAACAAACTTATTCCACAATAGTCATCTATGTTGGTGAATGTTGATCCATATTTTTTTATCAGTTTGGTGTTTTCATTTAGCCACTCTTAAGATTTCTCTTACCCTTTTTCCTTGCTTATTTTCTTTTGTTTTTATTCTCTCCTATCAAAAATTTCCGAGCTCTTAGTCATTTTTCAAACGATGCGGAGCAAGGCAACACAAATCTCATCTCCACAGGCCCGTGAGTCTGTTGTACCATAGGTCCGTATTCACACTAATAACATTTCTTATATTTTACCTTTGAATACCTTTTAATTCACTTTCACCTTTTATACTTATCCATTTTTCAAAAATGTGGATTCAGAGTTGCATAACATTAGTCAAACTTTCTTGAATGCCTAGCTCTGAAACCCCACACTCACCAAAACACATTGCTACTTTTTCCTTTTTCCTTTTTTTTATACTTAGTCAAATTTTCCACCAAAGAGGATGTGGATTCACACTCTTCCTATTACTCTTTCATTTGAGTTCTGATGTCCTTAACTCTGGAATTCCACATCCCTCTTAAACACTTAACCACATTTGCAATCCCAATGCAGACTTCTTCACCCTTTCCCGAAGTCATGTTCACAAGCATGTAGGTCTGCAACTCTGCAACTCCCCATTTCTGTATTACGTATTTTACAGTTCCATACATCATTTCACACCTTCATACTTAACATTTTCCGTGCATCATAATATCACATCACCACTTCCCCATCACATTTATTATCCCCTCCACGTCAACCGCCACTCATATAAACATAATGGCGTTACTAATGCATAACACATCTATTAAAGGTCGCAATAAATCCATATCTCATGTAATTCAATGACATTGAAAGCATGAATCATGATTCATCGAGTTATCAAGGAAGTACGTGGTAGAATTCAATAAAATCAAATATGCCAAGCTATAAGTATCGATAGTAGTGCCACCTTTTGTCAAAATAAAAAAAGAATGTCAGGAAAGAAAAAGGAGTTGTTTTGTGGAGATACACTGGGTCGTGAAGATCAACAATTCCAGTGGTCCAGGGCATATAAGTACTACAAGGGTCTTTCATCGACCGAAAATAAAATGAACCTAATCTGGACCTCAGGAATAACATTAGCAGGATGTGTTCTGAAGGTGACTGACATGAAGGAGATTGTTCAATGGTGCACAAATAAATTCATTTTTGAACGAAGAATGATTCAAATGCAAGGTCATCAACCCATTTCTCTAGCTCCTTCAACATTCTCCAAAATTCTACGACTTCTTGCATCGACTATGTGATTCAAGAGCGAAGAAGCTGACGAATTTCTGAAGTAGCATAAAGGAGGAAATAGACTTTCGAGCAATTACGTGGAGGATCCAACCTGTAACCTTGGTACTTCTAGAATCAATGTAATTTCATTGAAGTACCCATATAGAGAATTTGCATGGTTATTTGCCCGCATTATTGGTTTGGAATCTATTATGTTTGTATCAAGAAATATTATATATGCTATGCATTATGCCCTACATGAAAAATCCATCATTGATTGGGGTTATCTTATCTCAAGTGAAACTTCCTTCCAACTAAATAACCTAAAAAAGACTCAAAAGTTTTATATGACTTCTTACTTCATTTTTTCCATTGCTTATGGCCATGTCTTTGAAGACTTGCCATAGGAAAAACATGTTGATTTTAAGTTGGATCCATTCTATGCATGGTATTCGGTCCTATACAAACATAAAGCTCAATACAGTTTCTACCCAATTCATAATAACTTCATTTCATAATTCAAAAAATTAATATTTGGATAGAACACATCAAGGTTATCCTTGGAAGTAATTGATTTTCACTCTGGAAAAGGGGTTTATGAATGGTTCAAAGAATTTACTGTAATCATCTTATTTGGTAGTAAGGAAAAGCCTTTCCTTTTACCATTTTATAGATCAGATAAACTTTGTCGAATAAGTATGCATGCAATACAATACTGGGGACCACTTCTTCCATGACAAGAGGAAAGAACAATTTATACCCCTACCATGGAAAGTTGGTAATTTCATTAGTAAGCACATAACTCACCTTAATGAATAGGCGGGACATCATAACCAACTGGGTTTGAAGGAAGCAAAATTTGTTGAAGGTTTTGACCCATACAATAAATTTACTACATGCATGCAGTTAGTGGGGTACTCTTCACACTTCACCAGAATTGAACAATTTCAAGAGGGTGGAGAAGATAACTTGGATATCCAAAAATTAGTAGCCTACCGAATTTCAAACAACACAAGAGAAATAAACAACACAAATGAAGGACATAGACAACACGACACATAAACAACAAGTCAAAACCCCAATTTGCCAACAACATCCCAAAGAAGCACTCCATCGAGAATGAAGAATAGAACTAGTGGAATGGATACTAGAAAAACATCAGTTGGAGGCTCAGATGACAGTGGAGATAAAGACCCGCTGAGGAAAAGTCTTTAAAAAACACACATTACATACACTCCCATGAAAATAAAAAGAAATATATCATCAATAGAGTTAAACGCACCAGAAATCCAGGAAATTCCCCATGCAATAGACATGGACGATCTCATTGAAGAACCCAGATGGTCTGCAGAAAGGTTGTTAGAAATAAGATAAATTGTTGATGCTATAATAACCTAGGATCCTAAAATATTTGAAGAGGAATCTGTCACTCTGCACCATGCAACATACAATCGTGAAGCTAAGAAATTATCGCTCGAAAAAAGTCAATACCAGGAATAAAATGTCATTGGAACGATGAAATCTTGAATTGATTTGGATGGAGTAGAACCATCCAAAATTGCAGACATTCATGGAGCTACTGGAGAGGCATTAAAACAATCAGTTCTTAACATGGAAAAAGTGAATTCAGAATTAAAGAAGAGGACAAAATAATTGGAAGTTGCTTTGGTACCAAGACCATTATTTCCAAAACCTTTGAGTTCGATTCAACGTACACTTGAGTTAGAGGACATCCCTGAAAGTAGTATAAAATACAAAGGCTCGTTAAGTTTATTACAAGTTGTAAGAAAATATGTCAACAATGCCATACAAAAGAGAATTGATATCATTCAAGCAATTTGGGAGCTTGCCCAAAGTATTGCTAGCTTTTCGTCCATAATACAAAATTTCAAAGAATACTTGCAAAAGGATTTGGAAAATGATGAAGGATTTTTTAAGGAAGCTGTAAACGCATTCTCAGCCAAAGTCTCAAGCTTAAATGAAGCCCGAAGGAAGGAACAAAAACTTCCCTCTCCTTACCATATGAAATAGATCAATGGATGCTGGCGAAGGAGAATCAAGGAATTAAGAGAAATGATAAATGCAACTGATGTCTTAAGGAATAAGAAACGTGATTTATTTCTTAAACTTGTTAGTCTTACTAAAGAATTGAATGGTCCCAATTTATTGATGGATACCATGATCCTGGCCAAAGAATCTTTAACGGGAAAACTTGGTGCATTGAAAGTTTCTTGGGCTTATGAATTTACCGAAACTATAGAATTTTTTGAAGATGAAGTTGAAAAATGGTTAGTTCGGTATATAAACATGAATGATGAAATGGATGACACATCACATCAATCAGAGCTAGATTTGAGGGAATTTGAAAATCAATTGTTTGAAATTAAAACTAAGCATTAGATTACTGTGGCACCGTCAAGGGAGTACATTGAGGAGTGGTTGAAAAAAGTGTTAATCAAAATTACTTAACCAAAAGATCAAGAAACAATTACAATGGTTTTTCCACCTCAACCACAACATACACCTATAAAGGAGCCAACTTCAAGCAAGTAAAGGTTACACGGTCTCTCCATCACAGTGAGTTGAACATAATTTTACCCTTTCAGTTTTCCCTACGTTCATTTCTGTTACAATCATTTGTCATATTGCCTTTGTCTTCTCGATATTTTGTGGGATTTATGCTCGTTCTTGGTTGTCCTTTTTTATATTCCAGGTCTTTTCACTTTATGGTTCGCAAGATCTCTATCCCAATCCTCTTTGAAGGGCGAATGCATTTTATTTTCTTTAAAGACATTTACCTTTCTATTTAAAGGCTTATTATTATTTCGAAACTCCAAAAGAGCTACTTGGGATACTACATTATTGTATTCTCAAATACTTTGATTTGAAGCTTGAGTTTCCAAATGTTTCTTCCAACACAATCTTTTTGGTGCTTTATGGAATGATAATTTAAAGTTCTCTTCTAATTATGGTGCATTTTATGTTCTTTTTATTCGCAGGTATTGCTCAATGTTTTGATGAATGTTGTGATGGATATATCAATCCCTTATCTTTTATGTACATCTTATCTATTTACATTGTAAATATTGTACATATAAGTTTCTTTTAAAACACCCAGTCCCAATCTCAAGTGTTGTTTTTTTTTGAATGTGAAAGTAAATATTAAGTCTAGTCATTCTCAGACTTTGTTTTGTTTTGTTTTCATGGAATTATAAGAACAAGAGGAGCACCACCTCTTTAAAAATGAAGGAGGATTTATATCCTCGTGAGGTTGATCTTAACACCGTGAAAAAATATTTTAGATCGACAGTAAATTGAGTGGACTCTCAGTCCCTCAATTATAGATCATTAATAGTTGATTATTAGATGTAGAGTTATCAGTAGGCATCTTTGATGCATAGTTGGTAACCTTGCAATCTTCAGTAGGTTGCTTAAAATCATTGTTCCATTTGTTTTCATCCAAAAGTTCAAGATGGGAAAAAACATTGCAACTTGCAAAGAGATTTTAATGGATCAATGGCATTACAACAACAAATCTAAATAACATTGTTGAGAGAAGAATGAAACTGACGATATTTCGAATTACATGCAGATAACTAAGGAATGTAAATAGTTTGTTTTCTATCTACAACAAGTTGGAAGAGTTGAAACAATATTATTTTTTGAATCACTTATTTCTCTATTGAAGGACCATAAATAAATATTACTACTACCTACTTATCTCATGATTTCATTTCTAAGTTTTTCATTTCCTCATAAAAACTATCCTAGATTTCAATTGAAAACACATAAATACTCTAAAATGCATTTAATTCTATTTCACTCATAGGAATAGAAGAATAAAAGATCTAATGAATACAAAAATGTTGAATACCTTTTATGTTTAGCATATATGACTTTTACCTAATCTTTAATCAATTGTAACAACAATACTAACACACACACTTTAAAATATTATGAATGCTAAAAACACATCCATAAATGAAAGACAAAAATGCCATCCCATTCCCATCCTAGAGAAATATTAAAACCAATGAGAATTTAGAAACAAAAAATAGGTAAAATTTCACAAATAGAAATACCAAAAGAGAGGGAGAAACAAAAATCCATACACATTGATATGCAAAAGAAGAAAGGGAAATTATAAGTTGTATATGTCAATCATCTAGAAAATGAAAAAAAGTCAAGGGCATGAAAAATCAAATTGCACGTTGAAATTCATATCTAATCATGAAAAAATGAATATTCAGTCTCAAAAAGTTGGGAAAGTAAATGTTCAACATCACAAAGTTGGTATCACTTCTATGCTAATCCTCCAATCCCATAGAATGGAAAGTTTATAGCATATTTAAATAGTATAATAAATAACAAGAAACCATCTCCATGCTTCAACAAACTGGTAGCGATAAATGTTCAAATATCAGTGTGGCACATACTCTGCCTAAGGAGTGTTGAATTTATCATTGTGGCACATACTGTGCCTAAGGAGTGTTAATTTTATAAATATTTAGGGATTATAATTTATGGTAAGTTTCCACTAAAACATAGAACAAAATGGGAATATTTTCCTAGACAAAATGAGAATATTTTCCCTAATTAATTTGAATAGCTTGGATTCTACCAACCACTTCTAGTTAATTTCCTCATTTCCTCGAGAATCCATATCCCTAAACCTTATTAGTGATTTTCCCACTACTCTTAGTAAGCACATATTAAAAATCATTGAACAAGATCAATGTGAAATGATGGTACCCTCTACCCAATATTGATGATCTCATAAATTAGTTGAAAGGAGCCAAATATCTTAGCAAGATTGACCTAAGTTTTATTTATCAATGAGTACATATGAACCCTTCTAATTATTAGGAAAAACTCTCAAGACCAAATATGGGATCTATGTCAATAATGGATTTTCAGGAAAATGATAGTAAGCTATTGTTATTGCACCCCACACCAATGCTTAAATATCTCTATTGACATGCTTGTGTTCGTGTGCACTTTTTCTTACAAGAATGGGTGGGGCTAGGTGTAAGTCCTAGGAAAATTTGCAAAATAGATTACCCAAACTCATGGCGGCCTCCTAGGAAAAGGGTGGTTTCCATGGCATGGTATGGAGTTTCTATATTCCTTCAAAGATAAAACATAGTGTAGTGGTTGGTTGCTTGTGTTAACTAAAAACATTTAGTGAGAAACATTGGTGGTTAGTACTCATGAGTTTTGGTATTGCTAATGTTTTAACTACATTGAGTAAGAATCATCAAAGACATATTTCACCCACATTTGGGTAATACATAGTGTTATATTTGGATGGAATATTGGTTTATAAAAATAGTTGGTCAGAAGATCATATGTAAGATGTTAATATTGCTCTTGACCTTTTTCAACAACATAAATTTCAAGAAACAATGAGAAGTCATTTGGGCATACTTTCATTCATTGTTTGGATTTTGTTATGAAGTATGCTAGTGTGAATGCATATCTAGCCAAGGTCAAAGTCCTCCAAGGGTGGCCCAATCCCTCTAATATTACATATATAAAGATTTTACTAATCCTTGGTGGCATGAATTTCTATAGAAAAGTCATTCAACATTTCTCTCACAACGTTCAACCATTTCATCAACTCTCCAATCAAAATAATTTATCATGGAATCTTGCAACACCTAAGGGCATTTCACAATTCAAGGATTACCTTTGTTGATCTATGCCTTGGTTTAAGCACTCAAGCAATAGTGACATTACATTGTTGGTAAGGAAACAATCCTTCACACTAAGCATCAACCCCTTATGTTTATGAACTTTCAATCTAAGATTACAAAGGCATCTTAAATGGGAATCTTATGTTTAAATTGTTTATCCCATTACTAAGTACAAAAGGGGGACTACTAATAAAGTTGTTGATATGTTGAATGACCCTCCTTCCAAAGTTTTACATATTCTCAATAACTAATTAATTTGAATAGCTTGGGTTCTACCAACCACTTCTAGTTAATTTCCTCATGTCCTCGAGAATCCATATCCCTAAACCTTATTAGTGATTTTCCCACTACTCTTAGTAAGCATGAATGTATATTTGCTATACGACACAGACGATGAATATAAAGAGTGGGTGTGTGAGTGTCTTTGAGTCTGGAAACCCTCTCATATCGTCAAGGCGTGCGAACAATCTATCCATGTCAAATTCCGGTGCATACAAAAACATTTTGTAAAAATATCAACGTTGGCCCCATTCATAGGTCACTATTGCCCATCTTGTACTCTAGCCCTAGAACAATGTTTGTTAATAGTTGTTTCCTTTAAAATCCATCCAATAAAATTAAAACGAAATGAGGAAGAGATCGATCGATATATAGAGTGGGAGCGTGATCCGGATTATTTTCGGCACAAAATGAGATCGGAGATATAATAAAGAAATGCACAGAGATATCGTAGATGTTCAATAATATAACAGAAATGTATCATAGATGCAACTATAAACACAAATATACAGTAATACATGATTTCTATTAATGAAAGAAATGTACAGAGACTGTAAAAATACAGAGTGAAAGACTCGCTAGAATGGTGGCAACTTATCTCTGAGAAGAGATGTGACGGCTACTCGCATTCGCAAGAAGATGATTACAATGAGACTCGAAGGCCTTTTACAATAAATGGGAATGCGAAAAGTCTGAACATCCAAAACCCTAACCCTAGGAGATGGGCGCCAAAGTCATGTGGGCCCGTTTGGGTAAGTTGGTACATCAACTTCGGTCATTGGCAGCACTGCATACGATCTCGTTTTAGGCGTATGATAGCTGCGTTGGAAGGTATCTTCGAGGAGATTCATTTTAGAGGGCTCAATCATACCTTTGGATATCATTGAGAACCTCGATCTCTAAAACTTCATTTAGGCCATCAAAATGGCCGAAGGGATAAAACACTGCTAAAAATAGTAAATTTCAAAATTACCGAGGAAAGTTGTTTTGAGCCGGTTGGAAAGGTGGGTGGCCCGCAGTTATACACGGATCAATCTCCCTCAACAGAGCGATGGTCTCCGATGCGTTGGAGTTCGAGGGGAGAAGGAAGCGTTTGTTGAATACGCATCTTGGTGGTACTTGTCTTTAACGACGTCGCTGGCTACTTCTCGGTTTGTGGAAGTCTATCAAGAACTTGTTGAGGTTGAGGTTGTTCAACAAGAGTCGAGATACATGAAGGATGGTGATGCGGAAGGAATCTTTAAGCTTTCTTTTAATAACCTTGTCATTTTGCTTTTGTTGGATAGAAGGTGCTTGAGGCAGGTTATAGTGGTTGCAATGTCCTTTGTTCTCCTTTTGAACAGTTGTGAAGAAGCGGGGGTACATTATGAGATACTACCTTGCGACACTTTTAGGTTGAATAGTAGTCGGAACTAACTTTCGGTGATACGTAAGAGATGACCCCCAAAGTAACAATGACACTCACGAGTCGAGACTCATAAACAACATGGTGTCTCTCCACATATGGTTGGCCCAAAGGCACATCCACGGGCGACGGTGGGGCAGCATGCATAATACCTCATCATGAAGGGTTGGATGTAGTATGATAATCAACTTGTTGAGACAGAGATCTCATCCTTGGCGAAGCCGCCCAATGTTAATATGGGCTGCGGGTGTGGTGTTGTCACGACAATCCCAGCGTTGGCGACCTCGGCTGAGATGAGTTTCTTCTAGCTTTTGTTATCAACGATAAAATGCAGCGGGGTCCCCTTCATCCACATTTGTGGATGAAAAAGGCGCTCCCCCTGTGAATTTTTGCGGTAGTGACAATAGCAGTGGTGTCCGCGTCGATGATCTGTCTTTACCATTATTTTTCGGAATCAGATTTTGAATCAAAGGTTTGGCTCCTTGTCTTTGATCTCGACCACCAATGACTTTTGAGTGACATTCGCCGATTGTTGTGCGAAGGCCTTTATGGAACTGCCCATTTTACGGTGTCCTTCTTTGTCTTCCGTGACCCTTCTTTACCAGTGTCTTGGAATTTGGTTTTCAGGAGATCGTTTGTTATGGGTATCTTTGTCATACTTTGGTTATTCTGGATTGAGCCGAATTCCATTTGTTGCGGTGCTTAAATTCCGCTCAATTTTAACAACATATCGATAAGCAACAAAGTGATGAGATGTCTGAAAATCCATTTCCGGTTGGATGTATGCATCCACTGATATTCGGAGACAAATGTAAGCTTGGAGTCTTTGACACCCATCTTAGTGCGCCAAGGTATGGAAGGTATTGGTGAACAAAGCTGCTTAGCCCCTCTCTTGCGTAGTGTGGTCCATCTCATGTCTTGGTCCTCATAGTTGCCAACGAGGGGTATCTTGTTCTTTTACCGCATCCACGAAAAAATCCTAGGTGGGATCGACCCCATATATTCTGAGACTCCTCTGTGGAACTTTGCTCGATAAGTTTCCACCAATGTTTGACATGAGGAGGAGGGAAAGCGATGAGTGCAAAAGTGATATTTTCTTTGTCGAGAAAAATTGTGAACAAGAAATAACCTTCAGCGAGTTAACCATTTTTGGGGCTTGCATCTATCTTCGTCCTTCAAATACAAGAACCATCAAAATTAACTTGTCGCGTGAAGGCGAGGTGCCTCCAAAGGTGCAACAGTGAAGATGCGCTGATGCTATGTTGAAGGATAATGAGCCAAAATTCTCCATCATTCGTCCCTCTGTCGGCATTGAGAGCACCTCAAGCAACATATTGATAGGATCGTTTGCTCCATCACTTTTATTTTCTTAGCCATTGAGGGTTTCTTGGAGTTATGCGGCGATTAATATTTCAAAAGAGAGACAAGCTTCGAGACAACTTGCTATACTCGGACCTCGTCGAGAACATGCACAAAAAGCGTCAAGCGTACGCTTTCGATACTGCCGATCCAGTTATTTTTCGACGCGAGAAATGAGATCGAGGAGATATAATAAGGTAATGCACAGAGATATCGCGGATGTTCAATAATATAACATAAAATGTATCGAGAGATGCAACCATAAACACATATATCACGATAATACATGATTTATATTAATGAAGAAATGTACAAAAGGCGTAAAATACATGGTGAAAGATTCGCTAGAATGGTGGCGACTTATCTCGAGAAGAAGTCATGGCGGGTACTTCGCATTCTGAAGATGATTACAGTAATGAGGCTCTGACCCTTTACAATAAATGGGAATGCTAAAAGTCCTAGATCAAAACCTAACTAGGAGATGAAGCGCCAAAAATCATGTATGGCCCCCCTTTTGGGTAGTTAGTACATCAACTTCTAAGGGCGTAACTGCATACGATCGCGAACACTAGGCGATATGATGGCTTCGTTGAAGGTATCATCGAGAAATTCATTTGGGGCTCAATCATGCCTTTGGATATCATTGAGAACCTTTATCTTCGATTCGACAACCGCAGGTATTCCAACGGAGGATGAACACCTTCGGTAACCACTCACATAGCGGATCAAAAGATCATACCGCAGATGTTTCACATGGTAAAAACCCCTACGGGGAAACATCGATGGCCCCAGCCAACGCGGCCATTTGGATTAGTTTATTAATGCAAAGTAAAAAGATTACATAGAGATTTTTACAAGAGAGTTTTTTTTCACAATCGATCATTGGAAAATGTACCTCTGTGCTATTTATATAGATATCATGGACCAATCATAATTTAATCCACAAATCAATGTAGTTTTTATGATTGAGGAGAATATGATCTGTAGGATCACTCTATGTCGAGAACATATCACTTGACCATCGGATTGCGTAACTATAAATGCATACTAATGCATACTAAAGAAACACACTTTACCTAACGACATAACTAAGTAAGATCTTAACTAACTCCTAAGTGTCTAAATATCCTAACACATCCCCTTAAGAACAACTTGGGATAGGATTGAAGGATTTAATAATGACCTGATAGGAAGGAATGAGCATTAGAGCCTATCCCCTTAATGGCGACTGCGAACTCTAACATAGATTGAAGTTTGGAAAACCTCACTTCTACAATAGACTTTGTGAAAATATTTGTAGGGAAAAGAGCGCCAATATGATCATGAATAAGCGTGAAGTGTAGCTCGATGTGTTTCATGATGTGATGCAGGTCTTTAGGCGAGCTTATTAGCACTGATTGTCACACCAAAGGTTGGTCGGATCTTTGATCTTTGGAATCCAAACAGAAAGGATCTGTCGAAGCATACGGGGCTTCACGACTTGCATTACGCGCTTTCAGTACTCTCAACGCCTGGCGAAAAGTGCAATAGCACATTGTTTCTTACAAGCCCAAGTAGCATGTCCAGAAAAAAGGCTAATAACATAGCCTGCAATATAATTTTGATCAGCAGGTTCATTGGCCCAATCTAAATCAATCAAACCAACCAAAAAAGGAGTCCACCATGAACTGTAATGTATCCCAAAAAAAACAATACCATGAACATAGCGAATTATCCTCTTAGTTGCTTTCCAATGGCTTTCATGCGGTGTTTGCATATACCAAGAAAAAATACCAACAACAAGGAAAGAATCGGGGCGGGTATGAGTCAGAAGTAAAGGAGCTACCAACTAGCTGACGTCTGAGGGTATCAACCGGGGAGAAGTACAAGTGTGACTTGACTCAATTTGGAAGGGAGAAGGGATGGTTTACAATGCGTCCATGTGGCGAAGAAGGTCACAAGCATGCTTTGGGAAAGAAAAATTCCTTCAGTAGTTTGCAAAACTTAGAGGCGAAATAGTGAAAACAACCCAAGTCGTCATTTCAAATTTCTTCTTAATTTGGTTTCATGGTTTAAAAGTTTGAGTCACTACGATGGGATAAGGTCATCGATATAAAGGACAAGGATGATGAGATGGCTTCCTACTGTGGTATAGACATTAGGATTAGAATGGCATCTAGAGAATCTGTGGAAATAGAAAGCTATCCATTTTGGCATACCAAGCTCGAGAGCTTGCTTGAGACCATAAAGAGATTTTCTTGAAGCGATAAGCAAGGCTAGGAGTCATTACGGACATGACGAGGTTCTTCCATGTGAATTTCTTCTTTCAAATGCGCTACAGAGGCGGTGCTTTATCCATATGATGGACCTCCCATTTATATTGGTGACGGGGCAAATGTTGGCAATTTTAGTTATCAGAAAGCAAATCGGCGTATACTTGTCATTGATGGCGAAATCTGGTTGTAGTTCACCGTTGATGATATGCTGTGGAATAGGCCTTAACAATAATCCGGGAGGAGAAATTCGGTGATCAGCAGGATCTCATTCAAATTTCGAAAGAACGAGGACTGTCCGGATGCGTAAGTTCGCGAGGAGATAAACCATGGGAGGTCGAGGGATCGTGATTTCAATATGCAAGTTCACCAGACAACGAAAACCCCGAAATCCGATATGCGATTTACGTGATTTGATAACCGTTAAAAAAGCGAGATATGGTGGATTGATTTTGCTCGCTCCGAATCGGGGAGCCAGTTTCACGAGTCGTGAACAATGACAACGAAACCGCCGAAATCGCGATATGCCGATTTATGATTATTCAGCCGTTAAATCAAGCGAGGGATGCGGGCCGTTCATTAACTGGGCGATGGCGGCTGCTCGGAGTTGAGGATTCGGGATTTCATAATGCAAAAGAAACACAATGCGAAAACGATTTTGTGATATCGCGAAAATCACCGGAGTTATCGCGGCCCGTTGGATAAGTGATCTGACGTCGATCTAATTCTGTGATGATCCACGTCAACGGGGACACGTGGCACAACGAGGAAGAGAATGGCGAGGTGTCGAGGCCGGATCTAACCGAATCATACGATTCGAATCCGGTGACGTGGCAACCGTGTCAAACTTCGTGTGGCGTGTGAGCAATGACCGGGACTTTGATATATCAGAACACCGCTTTACCTTGAAACTTGAAATCGCGATATCTTGATTTTCGCGATGTAATCTGGCCCGTCGAGCCAAAATGATACGAATGGTTGATCTCCGTCATCTGAGAATCGGGGATTGGGAATTCTAAAGGCATGTGCATGATGACAGCGAAACCTCGATGAAGTTATAAGGTTGTGGTCCGCGAATTAGAGGTCGATGGCCGGGAGCTAAGCTTCGGAGGACTAAGCGTATGAAAGAACCATCGAATGGGAATAAAGTGAGTCTGCGAGAGGACTTGTGAATTTGACATGCGCAAATGCATCGCGGTGGTGAAATCTAATTTGATCGAACCATTGGATCAGCATTAGTCGGAGGGCTGTTGTTCTTCCCCACACACATTAACGCTTCTGTTATGAATCTGCTAAGAGAAATGGATTGATAGTGACAAATTAGTTAGCGTTCGATTCGCGAAAGGCGGTGTTCGCGTTTGGTGAGAAGAAGCCCGAAGTGGAGCGGTGGTGAAGTGTGTAATGAAGAAAAATAGAGCCGGTGACGCATGATTGGCTGTGCGGGAAAAAGAGCTTTATGGCGCAGCAGGCTTTGAACTCCGAATGTTACAAAAGAAGGCGAAAGTCTCAAGCTGCGAGAAATTTGAGAATCTCGGCATAACACTGATGATGTGAAACGGCCGGAAGAAAACAGTAACCGCCATGAGTATCACGCAAGGCACTTGAGAGGTGGAGGATATGGGTACGGTGTGAGCATACAGAGGAGGAGCACACATTGCATGTAGATTGGGTACATAAACTATAAGTCCTGAAGCGAGAAAGAGATGAGGTTGTTGTTGCCATTCTTTGTTAGGTTGTCCCGGAGGTAGGCTGTGTAGAAGGATTGAAATGTGAGCAAAATGAGAGCACAGAAAAATACGGCGGAGAAGGTTTACCTGAGGAAAGGATATGCGGCGTAGAGTATAAATGGAGAAGAACGAAATTTACAAGGTGGTCGCGAAGACAGCGTCTGGTGAGGCGGAAAGCGATTACAACTGAAACATTGTGAAGGCGGAAGTAATCCGATGAATAACTTTATTCTTGTTGTAAAGAGTTTAAGTTTCAAAGGTGTATGTTAGGGTGGTTGGGAGGTGCTGGGGCCCCGATTGTCCTCGGAAGGTTCAAGTGGGTGCTTGAACAGGGGTTAACTTCCATTAAAGTTTAGGCGAGAGAAACGAGTGGCGGGGTGGTCGCGAAAGGGGAACTCTTGTTCTACGTTGCTCACGAGGTTGAATACTGTGCTTATGATTGGAAGTTGGTGGCTATCCGGTTAGTCTTTGAAACACTTTCGGGGAGTTTGGTGCTTCCTTCTAGTTGGTGCTAGAGAAACGAGGGAGTTGGTGCTTCCTTTCTAGTTGGTGCTAAGAAACCGGGGGAGTTGGTGCTTCCTTCTAGTGGGTGCTAGAGAAACCGGAGAGTTGGTGATCTTAGCAAGTTGTTTCTTGTAAAACTGAGGTTTTAGCCTCATTGTGAGTTGGTGCTGATATGTATGGTAATGTAAAGAGTGTAAAGATTACTTGTCATATAAATAATAAGAGGTTTTTTACCCTTTTTGGGTTTCCTCAGAAAATATCTACGTCTGTGTTTCTCATATATGGTACTGATGCTGAATGTGCAGGCTGTTTATTCCACACGTGATCATGATTTAGTGTTTCAACAAAGAGGTTTAAAAAGAAGCATAATTGTTTAAGCTACGGTAACAAGCTGATTCACCCCCCCTCTCGATTGTCCAACAACTGGTATCAGAGCAAGCCTTTTTTTTAGGGAAGATCAGTAAACTTAAACATGACAAGCCATGAAGATTACTTTGAGTCACTAGACTGCTCTATTTGATAAGGCAATTTTTGCCTTACGGAAGGTTAGAATGAGATCATACCCAATGGCCTTAGGCCGGATGTATGGGATTTAGTAGAGACTGGATACATAAAAACTGTTGTGCTAGCTTCAAGGATGATAAGTTAAATTTAGCTTTAATGCTAAAGGGAATGAATGCTATCTTGAATGGACTACAGAAATAGGGATTACAATGAAGGTGATGCATCTTCAAGCTGCTAAAAGAAATGTGGGACAAACTCATTACTGATTATGAAGGTAATGAAGGTAAAAAGGATGCAAAGCATCAAACCTATAGAATACGAATAGGCTGAAGATGAAGGAAAGATGAAGCTGTTGGAAAATACTTTTCGAGTAGAAGAAATGGTACATGCAATCCAGGCACTTGGCGAAATAATTGGGGAATCTTCTTTAGTTCGGAAAATCTTGAGATCTCTCCGGATAGGTTCAATAGAAGGGTCTGCTATAGAATAACTTAATGATCCGAAAACCTTATAGTTTGACCAACTTCTAGGAACTACGGCCCGCAATAGAAATGAGAATAGTTAAAGATAAACCCACCGAGAGAAGCATCATTTAGAAGATAAGTGAAGATTAATTTGATGAAATTGAAGCAAAATTAGTGAGAAGATTAAAGGATCAGACAGAAAAGTACGGGTAAAATTTGCTCTTCAAATGTTTCAAGCGTGGTAAAAGATAGGTCATTTTGCAAATAAATGTCCTCTCGAAGCAGCGATCAAAACTACGAAGATGAAGAGAAGCACAAATCAAGAAGATTTGATAAGAAGAAGAAGTTTATGTGTAAACAATGATGACCTCTCGGAAGACAAGATAGTGATTCCTCATGTGAAGATAAAGTAAATGACTTCTTGTTTATGGCAAAAGAGGATGGTGATAATGAAAAAAAAGGGCGATTGATAGGAGAATGATGAAGAAGGCTGTGGTTGATATGGAAGGAGAAGCGATCAGTGCACTGGAAGAGATTGGCGGACTAAGAATAAAGAACAGAAAACAAAAACAATTAGCGTCACAGGTTTGAGAAAACCGATGCTTGACTGATGAAGACTTTACCTGCTTTCAAAGTGGAATTAGAAAGAGCAAATAAGAAAATGAGGATGATACGAAACATCATCTATCGAGGAAAAGAAGGCAAGTTGGAAAGCTCTGGAAGAAGAAGTGTGAAAACTAGGAAAGAGATGGAAGTTTCAAACCTTGTATCATAAGAATCTATCGGTATCAAAGTCTGAGAAGGATTAGCCACCATTATGAATCACCAAAGAAATCCAAAGCTGGCCCGGTTTTGGAGTTATGAAGAAAGGACGGTGGTCAGAAAAGAAACAAAGAACCCATCAAGTTTGTGAAAGCTAGTGTCCATGTTAAAAGTACAACCAATGACAATAACGAAAAGGAAGACAATCAACCACCAAAGACAAGTAAAGGAAAAGGTGCCATGGCTGAATCTTTAGAACAAAGGAATAGTGCACTCAGCTCAAGGCACATCATCATCATGGAATAAATCGATTTTCTCAAAGAGACAACCATTTTCAAGGGAGTCTGAAAGACTTTAACTACATGGATCGCATTTTTCTTGTTCTTTGGTCACAAAGCTGTAAATTGTTCTTAAGACTTAGACATGAGCATTTAAAGAGTTTCGAAGTAAATATACGCCACAACAAAGTGTCTGACAAGTAACAAACATCCGCAGTTACAAATTGCCAAATTAAGTCTAGAGACATGCAATGAGAATTGAGGATTTATAAGCGGTCGATAGTGAACAATGCTACAACTATAGCGACGTATTGAACCAATGAGATTGAATGCTATAAACTGTCACAACTTTGGCCACAAAGGTGCAAACTGCCATCTCGAAATTACAAAGAAGATCCGAGAATAAAGTTCTTAGATAGAAAGACCCGCACACATGGAAAGAGGAAAGATAGTGAAAATGTGATCAAGCACTTTCAAATCAAAACCCGAAGGCCTGCTGGAAAAATAGGCGATTGGGTGTTCGATCCGCGTGTTGAAGAAAAGGATAAGCTATTGTCAGTAAGTAAAAGCAAAAACGAAATGTGATCTTTGAAAATGATGAACCAAGCAAAAAACAAAGATGGAGATGATATGAGTTTGAAGAATGACAAGGAGATGCACAGTACGCTCTACTTGTGGATGAGTGCAAAACATAATTCACCGAGTTCAAGTCAAAAGTGTGACAAAGGCGGTGAAGATGTGCTCACGTCCAAATAATGTAATGCAAATACAAACCCAGGACATGAACTGAATGAAAGTTTAAAGAAAGGTGTGATATTGTTTGGTGGATACTCCCGCAGAAGTAAATAAGAAGACACAGATATATAATAAAAGAATGTTTAGTTAACATTTGTCCCATGGATGAAGTAGGTGAAGAGTCATGTCATAAGAAGGAAGCAAAAAGTCTTGAAGGTTGAGAGAAAGTGGAGACACCCAAATCAGAAGCTCTTGAAAGGATCCATGACTACGGACAAGGTCTTGGATAGCCGAGAGATCACCAAATGACAAATCCGATATTGGACTCGACAAGGTAGAAATCGGTGCTCCTAGAAGCGATATAGGTCCTTCATTTGTGAGAAAGAAAAGTAGGTATGAGAGTGGTTGTAACGGTTGTTTTCTTGTGATTGAATATGGTTATAAAACCACAGTTGAATGCATCATGGAAGAAAAATGGGCATTGCGGCAATAGAGATCGATGAAACTCAATGAGGGAGATCCAAGGGCTCTTTAAAATTACAAGCTACAATTGCATAGTTTCAAGTAAGACAACAACATTCTGAGTTACATGACATCCTGTAAAGATAGCGAGAGGAAAGATTTTTCCAAGGAAAGTTAATCTTTTAGGAACAAAGGGAAAATCAGAAGCTGTGTAACATGAGATTTAGCAAATGAGTGAGTGAGGTGAAAGCGTAAAGGAAGCCGGGGAGATGATGGAAAAGATGATGCGAGGAAGCGGAACAAAATAACGATGACAGGGGGAGTCATCCGCACATGAGAATTGATAAAGGAGTTGAGTAAGAGAAGTAGAAATTTTTGAGTATTCTCTGAAGATCTGATGGCCCGAAGATGAGCAGGTCCAAGAATCGAGAAGAAGACTCGGCTTAGATACAAATATTATCTGCGGGCCTAAAATGAGAGAGTCCATCCGATCCGGAGGTGCTTATTGAATATCACGGTGAATTTCTAAATGCTTATAAATGACGGGGGTATGTTTTGCAACGAGTCGGTGGAAGAATGTTTCTTCGGCAGTGTCATCAAAGGGAGAAAGAGTCGGTTCGAAAGGTTCGAGAACGGTCGAACTGGTTATTGTTGAATGAAGAAAAGATGAATGGTCGAATCTGAGAGGAAGTTGAGTCGAATACAAGTATTTGCCATCAATGCCAAGGGGAGATTGTTGGCAATTCCGGTTAACAATGCATCGGCGTATACTTGTCATTGATGGCAAATACAGTTGTGGTGCAATGATGACAATAACAATGAATAGAAGCACAACAATAATCAGGAGGAGAAGAGTCCCGGTGGCCATGAGGATCTCATTCAATTTCCCGAAAGAAGCGAAATGTCGGATCTATAGAAGTTGCGAGGAAGCCATCGAAGACCGAGGATCCGGAAGTTTCAATATGCAAAGTTCACTTTCGACAAAGCGAAAACCGAAATCACAAAATGCGATTTCGCAATTTAATCGCTTGGCAGATTAAAGCAAGCAGAGATATGGTGGATTGATTTTGCTCGTAATCGGTAATCGGAGTTTCACGATTCTCGTGAACAATAACAACGAAAACCGAAATCGCGATATCTTACGTTCAGCGTTAATCATTGCCCGTTAAATCAACAGCGGGGATCTGGGTAGTTCGATACGTAACGGCGTGGCGTGGGAACTTATGAGTTCGGGGATCGAGTTTCATAATGCAAAGAACCGCGATATGGCTTGGAGTTCGCGATATCGAAATCCGCGAGTTATCGCGTAGTTGGATAAGAAATTGATCCTGATGATCTAATTCCGCGACAACGATCCCGTCACCCGGGGACCGCGTGGCACAACCGAAGAATGGCGGATGTCGGCCGGATCAACGCGAACTCATGCAATTCCGCGAATCGAGTGACGCGTGGCGGATCTAACTGCGTGTCAAGCTAAATCAATAATGGCGTCGATAGAACATCGGCGATCAATTTGATATGTCAAGAACCTGCTGCAACTACGGAAATCAGCGATATCACGATTTTCGCGATAATTGAGCCGTCGAGCAAATAATCTACAGACCCGTTGATTTCTTTCATGGGTTGAGATCAAGTTGTAGTCCGCGAGTAAAGTCCAGTAACCGGTACTTCAGGAAGAACTAAGCGTATAAAGAAACCATCGAAATCGGAGAATGTGATCAAGGACTGTAGTACGAGAGATACATAAATCTTAGAAATAGCGATAGGTAAATCCGTTGTCGAACCATTGGATCAAGCGGTGTCCGGAGGTTATTATTCTTCCACATGCCTTGTTATGAATCCGTTAAGAAATGGGCCCGATAGTGACAAGTGGATTAGCGATTTGATTCTGAAACGGGTATTCTGTTTAGGTGAGGAAAAGCGAAGTGCGACGTTAATTGAGGTGTGTGAAAAAATAGAATGACGTACATGATTGGCTATTACGGAAGAAAAAGAGCTTATGGCGAAGCGAAGCATGGGCTGTTAGAAGAAGGCGAAGAGTCTCAATGCGAGAGAGGGCGAGGAATCTACGGCATAACACCGGTGTCTTTGAAGCAGCGTGGAAAGCGGCGAGAGAAAGGCGAAGAGTAACCATAATTGTAAAGCGAGCACTTTCGAGAGGTGGAGGACATGGAGCGCGGTGTGAGCATACAGAGGAGAAGCACACATTGCATGTAGATTGGGTACATAAACTATAAGTCCACAGAGCGGAAAAGAGATGAGGTTGTTGTTTCCATTACTATTGTTGAGTTGTCGGGGTAGGCGTGAGGATTGAAATGTGAAGCGGAAACGAAAAGAAACACAGCCGAGAGGAGGTTCGCGAGGAAAAGGATATGGCCCTTGAAGTATAAATGGAGAAGAGCGAAGAAGTGCAAGGTGGGTCGCGAAGACGATGCGGGCGGTATGAAGCGTCATAGAAACGGCGACAAGGTTGGTAAACCATTGAATAACTTTATTGCGCTATAAAGAGTTTAAGTTCAAGGGTTATATTTAAGGGTGGTTGGGAGGTGCTTTCCGGAGAATTTGTTGTCCTGGAAGGTTCGAAGTGGGTGCTTGAACCACGGGGAGTTGTATCTTCCATCAGTTTGGACCGAGCCCGGGTGGCGGTGGTGCAAAGGAGAACTCTTGTTCTCTATTATACGGGTTGGTGCACAATATGATTGGAGATTGGTGCTTCCATCGGTTGGTCTTTGGAAACACTCGGGGAGTTGGTGCTTCCTTCTAGTTGGTGCTAGAGAAACCCGGGGAGTTGGTGCTTCCTTCTAGTTGGTGCTAGAAACCGGTTGGTGCTTCCTTCTAGTGGGTGCTAGAGAAAGCGAGGAGTTGGTGCTCGGCAAGTTGTAACTTTGCAAGCGGAGGTTGTAGCCTCATTATGAGTGGTGCTCATATGTATGATAATGTAAAGAATGTAACTATTACTTATCATGTATAAAGAAAGAGTTTTACCTGTATGGGTTTCCTCGAGGGAAATATATCGTCTGTGTTTCTCATGTATATATGTGGTGATGTTGAATGTGCTATTATTTATTTCTGCATTATTGTGATCATCATTTGAGTGTTCTGTAATGAGTTCAAAGCATAGTGTTTAAGCCGTGCATGATTCACCCTCTCGGGTTGTCCAACAAAGAACAAAGTAATGGAATTCATTTTTTTTATAGGGGAAAAGGGTTCATTATATTCAATGCCTTCAACTTGGGAAAAACCTTTGGCAACTGTCGAGCCTTGTGTCTTTCAATGCTTCGGTGATGCATACTTATTCCGGTATACCCATTTGCATCTAACAAGTTTTCTTCCTTTTGGAAGGGTACAAGATCCCAAGTATCGTTTCCATTAAGAATGATACTCCTCATTCATAGCTGTATCCCAATCACGGATGATCTGAAGCTTCTGCAAATGTCTACGGATCATGAGTTTTAAAACTTGAGCCAAAAGAGGCTCGCTGGAGCGTAGAGCGATGTTCAACGTTGTCTGAAGGATCACCAACAAGATCAACAGCTACTTCTCGTGTTGAGCCGGACCCATCTAGGAAGCTGATTGTTGAGATTGTTGGTTCGGGTTCAAAGGAATCATTTGGAGGAATATGTGAGGAGGTGGATTTTCATCCTCCAACGTCATCATCGAAGAAGAATCGAGAATAGAAGCGAAGAGGCACAATTGCCAGGATGGCCGGGCGAAGAACATGCAATTAGGCTCGCGGGCGAGATTTTCATCAAATTTAACATCTCTTCTAAGAATAATTTCACTACAATGTGGGTGAAGAAGTCTATAACCTTTGACATTTTGGAATCACCAACAAATATACACTTCTCACTTTTAAGAACACCCAATGCTTTTTGTTTCTCATCGGGAATGTGAGCCCATGCTATCTTTATAACGCCGCGGAAGTGACATCTGGTTTAATTTTAGTCCAAGCTTCTTTCGGTGTTATATTTTTAAGGCCTTTGTGGGAATGAAATTTACTATGTAATTTCACTTACCGAGTTGATTATGCATATCTGTAAGACTTAATCCCTTAGATTGGATCATACAATTATGCATTTCTTTTAATGTATGCGGTTCTTTCTCTCGGCAACATCATTTTGTTGTGGTGTATATGGAGCGATTGTTGCATTTGGATGCCTGTGTAGTGCAATAACTTGTAAATTATTGTTCACATATTAGCCTCCATTATCACGTTCTTAACCTTTGAATTTGATGTCAGATTAGCTTTTCTACAAAGGGCCTTGTAGGCCAAAATTAATCAAAAGCGCACTCTTGAGTTTAAGAAGTAAACCAAATTACATCACGGAAAAGTCATCAATGAAAGTTAAAATACTTTTCTGAGAAAATGAGAGGAGAAAGTGGACCACAAATCAACATTAGACAAAACAAAGGACCGTGCCGAGAGGTACATTTGTCAAAATGTCCCCATGATGTTTATTCGAGAACACAAGCGACACACACACCATCTACGCATGAAACAAAGAGGAAGACCGGTCACCATCGGTTGATTACATAGCTGTTGCAGTAGGTGATATTTTATATGACCAAACGACTCATGCCAAAGTTTGCTCAAGTCATCGCTATGAGTGACAAAAACTGATGAAAAAGGTGATGACCCAAGTTGTCAAACTTGTACAACTGGTAATATCATCGGCGGCAATTCCAGTTACAGAACATGTTTAGGATCTTTTTAGATCCTTGATTACAACTTGGTGAGGTGAAATCTCTGTTGTTTTACCTTTACCCGAATGAGTGATTTGATATCTTGAGAGAAGGTTACAAGAAGAATGCGGAGACACATAATACATCATTGAAATGACCATTTTTATTTTGGTGTTCCATATCCTACAACACTAAAGAGATCTATCATCACACCAACAAATATTTCCTTGGTGTTACATTCATTTTAGACCAAAAATATGGCTTTATCCTTAGCCATATGATAAGATGCTCTTGAATCAATAAGCCACTTATCATAAGTTGAAGTAGAAGGTGTATTGAAGGAAAAGCGAAGTAGAAGTGCATGTCCATGAGGAAGAAGAAGAGGAATCAATGCGATGTTGTGCTTCTTCATCGGCAAAGAGTACGCCATCTTCTTGAAAACATCACGGACTCATCATGACCATCTTTATTACAAAGGATTGCGATGTTTGTTAGTATTGCAACTTTTATATTTTGATCCTTTGTCACCATTCAGGAGTTGAAGCTATCTGAGCGGGTTGGGACCCTTAGGTTGTTTTTGTTGTACTTTGAGGATGTTGCTTCTTGGGATACTTGGGTTTATCTTCTGGCCCGGAGCAGCAGGCTTTTTGTTTGATGCCAGAAACGATGTTGATCACTCAAGTTGTAGAAGCTTATCTTCCTCTAACAAAGAAGTACAAAAGGACTCAAGAGTGGGTTCTACATAAGCTTTCCCTGGAGCCTCTCTAATGGCATGAGTAGATACAAATACATGATATGCACTACCTAGTTTAGAAGAATAATATAGCAATACAACACTCTTCCTTCATTTTTATGTTACATTCTATACATAAAAGTGCAGTGTTTAAACTTAGATAGATAGTCTCCAGAAGCCGAGAAAAATCCACTTGGACTCAAGGTCGGTATTTGATTTTTTAACTGTTGCGCTCGAATAATATTGAATTTACAAAACAGTTCAGTACTTGTCCCCAAGGAAACAGCCCGGGGTCATCAATTCCTTGAAGGTGGTACCTTAGATCAAGAGATGGACATTCAATTAGTCCACGTTAACCGTCATTCCTATTATCCCATCTGGATTTCTTATCATCATCGATTGAGTAGTTTCCTTTCCATGGCCAATTCGATAAATTGCTACTTCTTAATAATCTTCCATATGGGATCTCCATTTAGGTAGTTGTGTTGGTAGCATGGCGGTACTTGTAGAAACCATATTAAATATGTAGATAATGTAGATTTAAAAACTGAAACTAATGATCACGGATGGAAGATCTCGAAAAGTTGTGCAGTTTAAAAAACTGACTGGCAGCAGACTTCCGATGTGAGAGTTATGCCCTTTTAAAAAGGCATAAGCGGTAACAAATAACCACGTGATAGTGTAAGCTACTTTATGAAGTGACCCACTTTTTTTTTTTTTTTAGTATTTGGGTTGATTTAAAATGAGAAATAACCAAAAAAAACTACTGCAAAAATAACTCTAAAATAAAATATAAAGCTACTTATAGTGATTCACTTTTGTACTTGAAGTGAAATGCACTTTACAATTTTAGCATGAACTTTTCAAAAAAAGTAACAAAGAGAGAGACTTGAACTCAAGACCTCTTACTTAATAAGACGAATTTTAACCAACTGGGTCTATGAAAACATATTGTAATGTTGAAGGAGGATTGTTGTTGTTGTTGTTGTTGTTGTTGTTGGAGAGCATGCTCTAATTTTTTTTTTTCACACAAGGGTTAGATCTGGGTTAGCTTACTCGGAAGATACTGCTTCTATCTGTTTCTAATTTGCCGAGATCAAGCGCTGAAGGGGCAAAGAGCATACGTAGATCTAAAGAGTAGTAGCTGGGAAAAAATAAATACAAGCGAAATAAAATCAAAACTTTGCAAAAATTTAAAATGCGTATTCCGATTTTATACCTCAGAATTACATTATTGTAATGGCGGTATCTTGGGCAAAGCTACGACAACCTTTTCGAGTGAAGCGAAAAGTGTTCTTGAATGAAATGAGTGATACGGATGCAATGGAACAGTCCTTTCAGCCCAAAAATGTATAAAAATTCCAGAAAATGGAGATGAGGCAGCTTCGGCTACGATCTCGATCTACAACGGGCGCAGTCTTCAGCGGGGCTCGATACCATGTTCGACAACAAAAGGTATTCCAACGGAGGATGAGGAACGCAGCCGGTAACCGCACTCACATAACCAGATCAAAGATCAACACTGCCAGATGTTTTCAGGTGGTAAAAACCCCTACGAGGAAACATCCCCGACCAATTATGACCACTTGGGCGGTTTGGTAATGCAAAGAAAAAAGATTATAGAGATATTTTACAAAGAGAGTTTCTCCGCAATCGATCATCGACAAAATGACCCTCCATGCTCTTCAAATAGAGATCATGGACCAATGGTCGTTAAGCCACGGATCAACGATCATCGGCAAATGACCCTCCATGCTCTTTAAATAGAGATCATGGACCAATCGGGTGTTAAGCCACGGATCAATGGCCGTTAAGATCGAGGACAGTATGAACCGTCGGATCACTCTATGTCGGGAACATATCGTGACCGTCAGATTGCCTAACTATAAATGCATACTAATGCATACTAAAGAAACACATTTTTACCTAACGACATATTAGACCAAGTAGATCTTAACTAACTCCTAAGTGTCTAAATATCCTAACAGATCTTGAAAAACCTTCATTTAGGCCCTCAAAATGGCCCGGAAAGTTAAAACCTGCTAAAAATAGTAAATTGCCAAAATTGCCAGAAAGTTGTTTTGAGCCAGTTGGAAAAGGTGGGTGGCCACTGATATCCACTTGGATCAGAGTGTTAGTGATATTTGAGCCTAGAAACTCTCCCATATTGTCAAGGCATGCAAATAGTCTATCCATGTCAAATTTCAGTGCATAAATTTCCATGAGGCATAACTCTTTTCTTAGGTCTTTGATTTGGGTGATTTAAAGGGTGTTTCTAGGAATTTAATCAAGCGAACAATATGCAAAATGCCAAGGATTCAATAAAAAACAACATAAATAATACAAAGAAAAAACATTGAAAATGTATTAAGAGAATGAAGAGAAAATGTGAAGAAAGATAATGTTGGAAAAATATGCAAAAGGAATATGAAGATTTTTTTTTTTGGATAGGGCTAGAGGACCAATGTATTATTTGAATAAGGATAATGATGAAATTATTGAGACCAATTATGAAGCAAAAAAAGATTAAAAAAGGTTACTTCTTCTCACTTCAAATATATTTGCACGTGCAATTTGAAATTAAATGGTTGACCAAATGTGTTAGCAACACATGGATCTATATCACCCATTTTATTATTTCATCGAAGCACAACATTTGTTTCATCAAGATGATTAATGAAAACTCTTAATTAATCCATAATTTCAAATCAATTTATAGAATTATCTCTCGACCTCCTCAAACCCATGTTTTGTTTCAAATGATCATGTCCAAGATTCTCAAGGAGAAGGGAATATTGTGTGCCTAAACATATAATTTTTTTTCATATGAAAATGAATTAATTTATATGTAAGCTCATTATTTTGTAATGAAAAGTAAAAATGGTTGCTACCAAATAAAACCCGAATATATACCTTGAAAACGCTTGAAAATTGTCCAAAGTTCTCCCTACGAAAGGTTTGTCGATGGTATATATTGCAAGTATCTCCACTATGTGGCCATGGTTTCCATGTGAGTGTTCATGACTAGCAATCATTTCCAGATTGCATACACCAACGACATTTCATGGGCTAGAGATGAGGCATTGCACATATGTTAAAATATAATGCACATTACCTCAAAGTGTTGTCATTGATGGAAATGGTCAAGGGCTCATTCTTCACGCACTTGATGGCAATGAGTTTAGGAAGCAAGCAAAAATTGAAAAACTTTCAAGCTTGGCACATGGTATATGGTTGATATGCATGATTTATTATTCCTCCCACTTGACCATAGAAAGTGCCTTAAGACACCCATCCCTTATGCATAAGAACCTATAATAGTACCCACATTCTTCTCAGAGGGTAAACATTACCTCTAAAGTGTCTTTGTTGTTGTTTGAGTTCATGTTCATGGCTAATGAGACTTAGATATCCATTTATGGCGTAAGGCCCTTGTTTTCATCCCTTGATTATGGTCAAGGATCTGAGACCCATCCTTATTATGCAAAAACTCCTAATCATACCCATATCCCACTTGTATGCCAAAGGTCCACTTTAAAGGGTCTATGTTGTGGTTTAAGGCCTTGATTGTGGCACATTAGATCAATAATATTAATTTAGAGCATAATTCCCTAGATTTCTCCCCCAAACCATGGTATGAGACCCACCTATCATGCAAAAAACCTTCTAATGGCACCCATATCCCATTCTAAGGATATTGACCTCCTATAGAGGGAATTTTTTGTGGTTTGTAGCCTTGTTCATGGTCATTGGTCCCTAGAATATTTATCTAGGTTCCATGGGCCTCCCCAACCATTATTAAGGCCTTTAGATCCATCCCTATTGTCTAAGTCATTATAATAGCAACCATATTCCACTTGAAGGATAAATATCCCCTTTAGAGGGGCCATGTGGTGGTTTGAAGCTCACCCTCGACAAAGGCACATGGCATTTCATGATTATTCTTAGTGTAAGTAAGTGAATTGCTTCCTTTTCATTGCAAATGTTTATGGTGATGGTTTATCTTGCTCGTACAAGATTACATAATTGCACTACTTATTTAATGCTTGAAGCAAGAAACTTAAAGTGCTAATTTTCTTGCTTTTTTATTTTCCTAAGCTTCATAATTTGATCTAATAACTAGTGAAATCCTAGGGCCCTAAAGTGATATATCCATTGAGGTCTTCATCTAGCTATTGTGCTTAAGTTACTTTTCATCCACAAACTCTTATCCCCTGGAGTGACTAGTCTTTTCTCCTCCTAAAGAGAAATAGGTACCCTATTGGGGTGAAAATGACATGGCTACCTCCATGTCATATTTGAGTCTAGAAACCCTCCCATATCATCATTGTATGCGTCTAGTCTAACCATGTCAAATTTCAGTCCATACAAGCACAAATTGCAAAAATTTCAACGTTGGCCCCATCCACATGTTAGTTATAAGCGGGATCAGGTACATGGGCAGGCATGCCTTATTGTTGACTTTTGATAGAATAACCAAAGAATATCTGATTGTCGAATTGTTTGTTTGACTCATGTTTGAGTCCGGAAACCCTCTGATATCGTCAATGCATGTGTGTTGTCATAGCATGTCAAATTTCAGTCCATAAAAGCACAAATTGAAAAAACTTCAACATTAGCCCCATTCACATTAATTATTCTATAGGCTTGTTGTTTGATTGTGGAATTTATTGTGTGAGTCATGTTTGAGTACAAAAACCCTCCCATACTATCAATGCATGCATCTATTCTAACCATGTCAAATTTCAGTCCATATAAGCACAAATTTGAAAAATTTCAACATTGGTCCCATTCACATTAATTATTTTATAGACTTGTTGTTTGATCGTGAAATTGATTGTGTGAGTCATGTTTGAGTCTATAAATCCTCCCATACCATCATAGTATGCGTCTAGTATGACCATGTCAAATTTTAGTCCATAAAAGCACAAATTGAAAAACTTTAAGGGTTGATCCCATCCAATTATAAGCGGGGTCAAGTACATGAGCATGCACGCCTTATTGTTGTCTTTTGATAGAATAAGCAAAGATTATTTTATTATATAACTTTTTTTTTGACTCATGCTTGATTCCGGAAACCCTCCCATACTGTCAATGCATGTGTGTTGTTCTAGCATGTCAAATTCCAGTCCATAAAAGCACAAATTGAAAAAAATTCAACATTGGCCCCATTCACATTAATTATTCTATATTCTTGTTGTTTGATTGTGAAATTGATCGTGTGAGTCATGTTTGAGTCCAACAACCCTCCCATACCATCATAGTATGCATCTAGTATGACCATGTCAAATTTTAGTCCATACAAGCACAAATTGAAAAACTTTAAGGGTTGATCCCATCCAATTATAAGTGGGGTCAAGTGCATGAGCATGCGTGCCTTATTGTTGTCTTTTGATAGAATAAGCAAAGATTATTTGATTACATAATTTTTTTTCGACTCATGCTTGATTCCGGAAACCCTCCCATACCGTCAATGCATGTGTGTTGTCCTAGCATGTCAAATTCCAGTCCATAAAAGCACAAATTGAAAACAATTCAACATTGGCCCCATTCACATTAATTATTCTACAGGCTTGTTGTTTGATTGTCGAATTGTTTGTGTGAGTCATGTTTGAGTCCAACAACCCTCCCATACCGTCAATGCATGCATCTAGTCTAACCATGTCAAATTTCAGTCCATACACGCACAAATTAAAAAAAAATCAACATTGGCCCCATTCACATTAATTATTCTACAAGGTTGTTTGATTTGTGGAATTGATTGTGTGAGTCATGTTTGAGTCTGGAAACCCTCTCATACCATCATTGTATGCATTTGGTCTAACCATGTCAAATTTTAGTCCATACAAGCAAAAATGGAAAATATTTCAAAGTTGGACCCATCAACATGTCAGTTATAAGCGGGGTCAACTACATGATCAGATGCACCTTATTGTTGGCTTTTGATAGAATAACCAAATAATATTTGATTGTAGAACTATTTTTTTGACTCATGTTTGAGTATGGAAACCCTCCCATACCGTCAATGCATGTGTTTTGTCCTAGCATGTCAAATTTCAGTCCATAAAAGCACAAATTGAAACAATTTCAACATTGGTCCCATTAACATTAATTATTATATAGGCTTGTTGTTTGATAGTGGAATTGATTGTGTGAGTCATGTTTGAGTCCAATAGCACTCCCATACCATCAATGCATGCATGTAGTCTAACCATGTCAAATTTCAGTCCATACAAAACATAGTTACCGACTTAATGAGAACTGTGACCTCAAAACGAGAACTTTGGCCCAAAAAACCCATATTTTTGCATTAAAAACATCAAAATCAACCCCCAAATCAAAAAGTGGTGCTATTGGTAGCACCATATTTTTAAACAAGGTCAAAATTACAACCTTTTTCAAACATGGCATTCAAAACTTAGATAGTAGATCAGAAAGACCTTAAAATCAACACCTAAAAAAAAAAGA
The DNA here is from genome assembly GCA_010110895.2 of Picea sitchensis. Classification (NCBI taxonomy): domain Eukaryota; kingdom Viridiplantae; phylum Streptophyta; class Pinopsida; order Pinales; family Pinaceae; genus Picea; species Picea sitchensis. Next base: position 453,755 of record SNQJ01S0000555.1, read on the forward strand.
TGTTTTTGAATTTTAAACGTTAAAATTTGAAATCGTGTTTTTATCACTTGGTACCATTAAAACCAAAACCTCAAAATCAACCATCAAATTGAAAAGTACCGCTACTGGTAGCACCCATTCTAAAATTGGGGTATGAAAATGACACATTTTTATAATGTGGTAAAAGAACTCATCATTACTGTAAACAAAATCATAAAATCAACCCTTAAATGTTTGCTTTTTAAATCTTATTATCATGCAAAGCACAAGATAATACATAATTCCATGAAAATATCACAACATACTTTAAAAATTCAACGTCACTTTTCAATATTTTTTACTTATAATAATAAAAAAGTAAATACAAGTTACATTGAATGAAACATAAATAATTTCTTAAAAGTATTGTTATATTGTCCATATTCAAAACATATGAACTAAGAATTTTTATTATATTATCCATAATAAAAAATATATCATTCATAAAACATAACAAAAGATGCATAACTTCATGTAAGATCATATGTAAGTTCAATGCTCATTTCTAGTTACCATATAAACATCATATGGATAAAAAATTCATAAAATGTTTCATATGTTGATATTATGGTAGCTGCAGGAGGTATTTACCTCCACATGTAAACCTGACGAGAATAAAATATTTTGGGAAGCAAGAAGAAACCCTAATGAGTTGGATAATAACCCTAGAAGACAAGTCAACTCAAGAGGATAATTTGTATTAGGTTATTAGCCGCCAAGAGAAGAAGTCGACCAGAAGAAATGTTATATACTAAGTAAATAGGCACCCATAATGAGAAGTCGACCCAGGCAGTTAGCCAGAATTAGTATAAATACAGGAGGCCAGTCTTCATTTTAGCAGGCATTCTCAGAACTGCAAAGCTCACTTGTGTGCACTGCAGTTAGCGAGTTTGTGCGCAAGTTTGGAGGAGAAGCTGTCGTTGCAGCTGCTGTAGCTAGCAGATTACGTTTCGGCTTGGACTATCTCTTGGTTATGGTTTGGACTATCTGATCGGCTCTTATTTGGTGCGCCATCCTTGGATAAAGGTGCACTACCCTTTATTTGGCTATCTAGACTAGGGTTTGCTTCCTGAGTAATTATTTGTCAAGGTTAAGGTGCTCGGAGGGTGGCTTCGGCCTATGGTTGGGTGACAATAGTGATATTGTCTATGGTAAAACGAGCACATCCATCATATTCTAACAGGTTATGGGCCCACACCTCCTTCATTTAGTCTAACCACTAGAACAGAGCATAGCCATAAGGATATTAAGCTCGTTGAAGAACTGTCGCTAGGGTTTCTAGAAGGAGCAACCACCAAAGCATTGCCACTAGGGTTACTAGTAGGTGCAGTTGCAGAAACCCTAACCCTCTCGTTGAGGCACCTTAACTGAAGGGATTGACCTGATTTCTTGATAGACCAGGGCGCCCTAGACTAGCACATCTCTTGGTACTCTTAGCAAGCCAAGACATGAAGTTTAAGTTTTTGGTCAAATCTAGGGTTGACCAAATCAAAGCAGCCATGACTTACTCTATGAAGTCATAAAACAAGTTAGATGGAGCCTCTAACTTCAGAGCATGGAAGACAAGGATTGACCTCATCCTTGCCAAGAATAAAGTGCTGGATATCGTGAAAGGAAAGATCGTGGAACCAGAGTTTGAAGAAGGAAAAGAGAAGGAACCACAGAACGTTGTAGTTATGGAGAAGTTCAAAGATGGTGATATCAATGCCATGAGTATCAAAGTGGACTCTATAAAATACCACTTGATACCCTACATCTCCCATCTTGACTCATCAAAGAAGATGTACGATGCCCTAACAAACATCTTCTCAGTCAGAAACATTGGGCAAGTAATGAGTCTGAAGAAGGAGCTTTGTGACATGAAGATGAATGATGATGACAACATAACATCATACTTTGTGAAAATATCTCAGTTAAGAGATCAACTACAATATATTGAAGAGATCATTTCAGAGAAGGAATTGGTAAACATAGTACTCAATGGTCTTCCCAAGACATGGGATGCATTTGCCGCAAGCATGAACACAAGGAAGGAGTATCCTACATTTGAAGAACTTTGTTCTTGTTGTGCTCAA
>SNQJ01S0000555.1:465404-562499 GCA_010110895.2 Picea sitchensis
CCCCCAATTTTTTTTTCCGCTTATTTTCCCTTAAAAATTAAAAACAATTTTTACTCTTTTATTTTTGTTATTTACATGTTAAATACAATATTTATCATGTTTATTTATTTATCCCACATTTATTAAACATATTTATGATCCATATAATTTTAGGTATATATGTAGACAATATACCTAATTTTTATTTATCCCACATTCGTTATACTAACAATAATTTATATAATCTGTGTTATATATACACAATCTTGTTTTATCTTTTTACATTGTGTTATATCTTGGGCAGTATTTGTTAAAGGATTTGGAGCAAGCTACAAGGCAGAAACATCGAGAAGACAACCGAGGAGAATCTCGCATTTCAGAGGTTAGTTATTTTTTAAATTCTTACCATTTACCAAAACAACAATTGTAAGATTATCTTTGAATCACATAATATATTCTCATGTGAAAATTAAAAAACCTTAAATTTGTTTGGATGTTTTCAACTTTTTTTTAAAGAAAATACCCAACTTTTAAAAAAAATTGAGACTTTTTCAAAAAATCTTAACAAAATCCTGAAGATTTTTTGAAAAGAAAGAAGAAAAAAAAGTCAAATTTAGGTATAGTTTTTAATTTTTTTTTTAGATTTTTTTTATTGTTTTTTACTTAAATTTTATTAGTTCTGGCCCATGGTAATTATTGGGAAATGTCCGTGCCTTAGACGTAGGGGGGTTGGGGTGATGCCTGACATCGCCCCAGCCCCCACGACCAAGGCACGGTCCTGGCATAAGCCCAATAACTCCATGGGCGAAATTCTTTTACATATCGGTAAAACAATTTTATTTATTTTTAAATTAGTTTTTATATTCAATGTTATTTTTTTAGTTTGTTATAATGTGAAAGGCCTATTTTATTATTATTATCTTAATATAGGAAAATGGCAGGAAAGAGATTATCTATTCATATATCTGGATCATGACCCACAATAATGGCATACAAAAATGCAACTGGAACCTCCATGAATGTTAGGCAACAAAATGATAACAGAACACCTGAGCTATCAAAGGCAATGAAGAAGGCTAGAGAGTGGAAATCTGTGGAAGGTGAAGACAAACAAGAATATTCTTGGTTTGTTAAAGACGAGCAAGGAAACAATGGAGATCATATATATTTGTATTGTGCCGAATTAGAACATGTGCAAGGAAATTATCATGCACTTGGATTGTTACGAGATATATGTTTGGTGCCAGCCACACATATTGTTTATGCACTTAGCAAACAAGGGAGAACTTATATCAAGTTTATATATTGTTTCAAAACGAGAAACTATAACAAGAATGAATGTTTTTTTCAGAATTATGTGCATCCATTGTTGATGACATTGAGAAAGGCTATGTAAGTTTTTTATTTCTATTTTTGTGTCGTTTATTATTTTTAGTATCATGATAATGTTTTAATTTTATTTAACATGAAAATGTTATGTTTTATTTTTACAGGATTTGGTTGAACGACTTTCACATATGTTAGTGGGGATTTACTCTACAAAGAATAATATCATGGATGTCATCAACACTTTTCATATTGAAAAGACACAAGAAGGAAGGAAAAAAAAAACATAAAGTAATGGAAGTTGAACCTACAAGAGTAGACAGAGAAGAACATGAAAAAAGAAAGAAAAGTCCTCATTCTAGAAATCCTAAAAGGGTTACATTTGAAAATGAGGAAACTCCAAATGAAGATTTTGTTGAGATTGGTCCCAATGAGGTTATCACTCCTCGCAAAAAGAACAAACAAGATAAACGCAAAAGAACGATGAATGATTATGAGTCTATTCCTATTGATTATGAAGAAATCATTGATTTAAATGAAACACATTTAAATCATAAGATGAAGAAAACAAATGTTGATAATGTTCAAAAAGCCATCGTTAGCTCAAAGTATTATAGTGAAATTCCTAAAGGTAGTAGAGAAATAATAACACCAAGTGTTGATCTAGAGGATGGTATTATGAAAACTACACAAAATGCCATTCAAAATAGAATGAGGATGACAAACTTGCTTGATGATGGCTACAAATTTCAGTTGAATGTGAAACAACTTTATAAAACGACAGAAGAGCAGAAAAATTATCAAATTTGAAAACCGCATCACTTGCATATTCACAATTTGAAAGCATTGATTAGGTACAATCCATATGCACATGTGGTTGACTACCTAGTTCTTGTTGACCCAATGGAAGTTCCTATGAGGAAAGAATTTGATATATCAAAATGTTTTGACTACGAATATTATGTGATTGGAGGAAATCATTCTGCAGAGGCTAGAAGAGAATTGATGCAAGAATATCCCAATAATCCTCCTTTTGAGACAGTGAAATGCATAATTTATGCTGGTTTAACAGATTCAGAAGCAAAGTTACTGGCATGGGATCATAACACAAAAAATGAGTACATAATGTCTATGACCTTCATTCAAAGGGTGAGATTTATCCGTAATGAATTTTCTGAAATATGCCACGAGGAGAGATCGAATGTTGATGTTAAGTTTCAGAAGCAGTGTTGTATGGAAATAGGATTCCCACTTGATGATGAAAATACAAAAGAAAAAATTCCCAAAGGAAGTGATATATTTAGAGCTGTGGATAAATATTTTCAATTTGTATTTAGAACTGGACAGGTATGTGATTTGATAGATGAGATCTTCACCCTATGGGAAAATATTAGTATAAAAAATCAGATATTTAAGAAATTATTAGTATAAAAAATGAGGTTTAACATATCAGTTTAACATTATTTTTGTTTTATTTAGTCATAAGGTGTATATGAAAATACAAGAGGAAATGGTCAAGATGTTGAATGAAGAAAGTTGGGATGATGTCAAACTCAACTATCCAGATTCAAGCTCTTCAGCAGTATTGAAACAATTTTTTGTTGCATTCAAAAAGGTATGTTGATTTATTACATTCATATTATTCGTTTGTAAATTAATTTATTTATATTTTAATAGTTATAGATATATAACTATATGTTTGTTTGTTTCATTAAAGATGCCAAAGAAGAATGTAGATGGAGTACCTAAAACTTTCAAAAGTTTTATTCAAAAAGCCAAGTTTGAAAGAGAAAGAAGGAAACGTGTTCAAAATGTTCAACTTGATGACACCCTTGATCACTACATTTGGAATGGGATCGACACTGTTCAATATAAATTTATATTAGGTGATTGTGAAAAACTTGCAAATATTGTTCCTAAAAAAGAATACTCCCTAGTTATTGCGGATATCCCTCATGGTTATAATATCCAAAACATTGGATATGATTATGAGCCTTATACTTACCAAGCTTTCAGTAAAGTTGTTATGAGATTTACAGAAGTTACAACATCACCATTTTGGAGATTTCTAATATTTCATTTAGACACACAACAAGGATTAGTACAATCAAGCTTCAAGGGGAAAGAAAATACAAGGATGCAGTTTATTTGGTAAGATATTGAAAGTGTATGTTTAACAATTAAGATTAGAAAACAATTTTATTAATTCACAAGTTAATTGAATTTGCACTTATTTAGGTTATAGGCACAAGCCTAATATTCAGAGCTCCAAGAGAGAATCATTTAAACATGATTTTGAGAGTATACATCTTGCAACCCGGACAAAATATGATTCTTATCATTCTATTTTTGCCAATGCAAAGGATGGAGAGACTCCTAGTAGTATATTGGTATACAATGTTGTGGTTAGAAAACTAACATACGAGGAAAAAGATTTGAAAGGAGAGATGGTTCACATTTATAAAAAACCACAAGCATTAATTAATTATATTATAGATAAATTTTCAAATGAAGGAGATTGGGTGTTGGATTTGTTCTCGGGTTCCGGTAAGAATTATGATCTAATATTTATGAAATCATACTTCAATCTTATATTATTTTTAATTTATGTCTTTTTACAGTATCTAACTTCATTATTTATTTTGCATTTGGTGATTAGGTACAACATTAGCATGTTGCCTACATAAATGAATGAATTGCATAGCCATTGAAAGTGACCCAATGCAGTGCAATTTTATTCAACAAATAATTAATGTTATTCCAGATCTTCCAGATGAAATGCAAGAAGTTGGCTTGAGGAAAGGAGATTTTAGTGAATCAAAGGTGGCAAAATTGTCAAAGTAACCTCAAGTACCATTAGGAGGAATGATTGGAAATGATCACTTTGGAGAACTTGGAGATATCAAAGAACCAATGGAAGAACAAAATGACACAATGGAAGCACAAAATGACGTCAAAGAAGATGATAATGTGTCTGCTGAGAATGATGAATTTGGGATATATGATCTTGTTGATTAGTTTAAAGATGCCTTTGAATGATTTATAACTGTAATGATTTGACTTTCATATTTTAAAATAAGAATACATATGTATCTATTTTTTTTTTTTTTTTGTAAGTGAGTGTGAGTTCCTGTATTATTGAAAGAGATTATGATACAAAAAGAGGGGGAATCCATTGATCTGCCAAAACAAAAACCAGATCAAGGACTCTGGAGTTGCGCTTGCTAAGATAACAGAGGGGTAGGGCTGGGCCGCCACCTTGGGAAACCGACCCAGTCCTATTATATTCAGTTTTGAAAAGCTAAAAAGAAACATATATATAAAAGGACATAATCATATAAAAAGGAGGTTGCACCTACATTGAGCAACACGTCTTGACCAATGGCTGAACCAACGCTAGTCCAGGATGATGAGATGTTTTTTTCCTTCATCCTTTCTTTCCTTGTTCTCATCCCTCTGGACCACCGTACACGTCTTTCTGATACAGGCTGGGGTTCCACTCCGGTCCGCTGGAATGATGTCCATGTGGTGGAAGTAGCGCAAGTATAGGTGGAATTGGCCTGCCATTCGTTCCATTTTCTCCTTTTGGTTCCTCTGGTCCTCAACTAGCCGTTTTGTACTGGCCTCTAGGTTGTTGAGGAAACTCAGGATCTCTGTAAGCAGTTTTTTGTGGTCCCTATTATCCTTCTGGATGACATCTTTTCGTTTAGAGCTCATCTTGCCTATTAACATATTTGTTCGCCAAGCCTCCTCTACCGTTTTGTGGTAGAGGGTTACTCTGGGTTGTGTGGCCCCTGGGTCCTTTATCTAGTCTGCTTCCTAAATCAGTTCCTTCCAAGCTTTACCCTTGCATTTAGTATTGATTTCTTTCTCCCACCTGGTGATGATCGCTTTGCACTTTGGTTCTACCTGCGTATGAAAAGTACCCTTGGCTTCTTTGGCCACTTTCTCCATTCTTGTAATCCTCCATGGGCTTATCGAAGGTTCTTTCCCCTGGGGGCTTCTCTTACTGCGATTTTTCTTCATTCATACCATCTCGGCTAGTTTGTGGTAGTTTTTGCCTTGGGTTCTCCTCCTGTTCCTATTTGCACCTCCCTTGTTTTTATGATAGCCCCTGCAGTTTCTCTTCTCCTGTTTGTAGCTATTCCTGGTGATTCTTCTGTTATGGGATTTCCCCATCTGCGGATCCTCGCAATCATGGTCTGCCTATAGAGGTGTACCTTTCGATCATTTTTCTCTGTCTCGGTATGTGTGCTTGTGATGATCTGGCCGTAACCCCTGCACCAACCCTTGTCTCTGCACGTTGTACAACCAATTTTTCCACTCCCCGTATCTGTATTGGGTAAGGTGTATCCATACTTAACCATGGTAACACCTTTTTCCCTTCATCCTTTGCTACCTACTGATTACCTTCTCTGCTTTCCCACAAACAACCCCTATACTTATTCCTATTGACAGGACCTTGGTGTCGTACCCCCGTTTTCCGTGTGGTATGAGTCTGCATTGTAACTTGTGGTTGAGTGATGGGCAATTATATTCTTCTTGGGTCCTTCGTGCCCGTCAGTTATCCTTGCCTTCCTCGATGTGGTCATCCTTACTTTGGCTGTCGTCACGATCTTTTGTCGCTAGTTGGATGCAGTCTGTTCTGAACTAACCATTTAGGATGTTACTCTAGCTAGTGTCAAGTTCTGATCCTTCCTTGCTAACCCCCTCATTAGTGATTCTGTCCACCAGTCCATTTGCTGACCTGCATACCCAGTGCAACTCCACTACGTTCCCCATATGCAAATGCTCCTGGATTTTTTGCAGGGAGTGTGCCAAGAGATCCAGATGACCCAGGAATGGGAAGCTAGATGCCAACATGAAGAAACTCTTTGGTGACAAAAGTCCTGAATCAGATGGCTAAGGGAAGGAGAGAGGAATACTAAATTTTTTCATAGAACAACCATTGCCAGAAGAGCCCACAACAAAATCCTAAAAATTAAGGATCAGGATGGGATCGAGAGAGAATCTCACAAAAAGATCGAAACTACTCTGGTAAATCACTTCCATGGGATAGCTTAGGATCCCAACAAAGACAAAACAGAGGCCATCCAAAGGATAACCTAGCACACCCCCTGTCTAGTCACCGAGGAACAAAATAACAACCTAAATAAACCCATTGTTGAGGAGGAAATTGACCAAGTGATCCAGGAAATGCCTAATGGGAAAGCCCCAGGTCCAGATGGCTTCACAGTGGAGTTTTTCAAAGTTTGTTGGGAAGTGGTCAAACATGATGTTTATAGGGTGGTGGAGGACTCTAGATGGTCAACCTCCATTCTAAAAGTGTTAAATGCTATAATGATTACTCTAATTCCGAAAGAAAATGAAGCCAGGAATCCCGACTGGTACAAACCTATAGCTCTATGCAATGTGGTTTACAAGATAATCTCCAAAGTCATAGCCAATAGATTGAAACCACTCCTACCCACACTGATCTCTCAAGAGCAGGCGAGCTTCGTGGAAGGAAGACAAATAATGGACAACATCATCCATGCTCACGTGCTAATCCACACCCTAAAAACTCAAAGGAGAGGGGGAATGATAATACAACTGGACCTAGCAAAAGCTTATGAAAAAATTAGCTGGCACTATATGGTCAAGACTTTGGAAGCCTTTGGTTTCACCCAGCACTAGATCAGCTGGATAGTCAACCTAGTGTCCACGACAAGTTACTTGCTCCTAATAAATGGAGCCCCAACTAAATCTTTCCAGCCCACGAGAGGCATCATAAAAGGAGACCCATTGTCCCCCTTCTTATTCATTCTGATGATGGAAGGTATCATTCGAAGTATAAAAAGCGCAACAACTACAGGAGAAATAACATGCATCAAACCTTTCGAAAACTTCCCTACTTCCACACATCAAAGTTCGTGGATGACACCTTACTCCATGGAATACCCATGGTCAAGGAAGCAAAAGCCTATAAAAGAATCCTAGATGAGTTTGGGGAAGCCTTGGGTGCAGAGATCAACCACTCCAAATCTATGATCTTTTTCTTCAACACCAACCCTGCAATCCAAAGAAATATGGCCAATATTTTGGGCTTTGAACGCAAATCACTCCCAACCAAGTACTTGGGCATCCCCCTGATAGATAGAGCATACAAAATGTCAACTTGGGAGGGAGTGATCAACAAGTTACAGGAGAGGGTGAAAAATTGGACGTAAAGATCCCTCAACCTAGCGGGAAGACAGATTTGAAACAAATCGGTTATGCAAGCAATTCCAACCTTTATGATGTCCGTTTTTCTAACCCCCAAGGGGATACTACAAAAAATAAGAACCATCCAAAGAGAATTCATGTGGCGAGGAGCGGAAACAAAGAAAAAATGGGCCTTGGTGGCATGGGAGAAGGTCTGTAAACCAAAAAGCAAAGGAGGTCTGGGCCTACAAGACCCGCCAGTAACCAACGACGCCTACGGGGTGAAACTCTGGTGGCGATGGGTCAAAGAAACTACTACACCGTGGGTAAACCTCTGGAAGGCCAAGTATGCCCCGGACATAAATGACCAAGACATAATTCGCTTTAGGGGAAACAGGGAGGGATCATCCATCTGGAACCTAGCATGGCACAACAAAGCCTGGATCCAAACACACAACTTTTGGGAAGTAAGGAATGGCAGAACAACCAGATTCTTGGAGGATGCCTAACAAAAGGAACCTAGAATGGAAAATCAAGACAGGGAAGAACTCCAACAGGAGATAACCACGCAAGGTAAAACAAGAGTCTACCACTACTGGAAACAAGAAACAGATCACAACAGATGGAGAATTTGGGACACTCTCAATCCACAAAATAGAGACCAGACCGCAACAAGCGTAAAAGAGGTGGAGGAGGAACTAGGGAGAAGGAAAATTACAATCTCAGAAGAAGATGACCAACTGAGATGGGGAGAAAAAGACGACGGGGAATTCAACTTGAAAGAAGTCCAACACTACATCGAGGACCAGGACCAGGAAGACCCAACACAACAATGGGATAATCTTTGGAACAACCCCCAATGGCCAAAAATTAAAATTTTCAAATGGTTAATACTCCACAACCGAATTCTAACTTGGGAAAACCTAAGGAAAAAGGGGATTCATAGGCCCATCAAGATGCCACCTTTGTCAAACTAAGGAAGAAGCAACAAATCATCTCCTCGATGAATGCATCTACACAACAAAGATATGGGACTAGGCGATAGGTATCTTCTAACAGTCCAATAGGATCCGGGGTAACATCTGCGCAACTATCAATATCTGGAAAGAGAATTACAACGAAAATGAAGAGGTGAACCTCTGTTGGATCCTCATTCCAGGGATGATCTTATGGGCAATATGGAAAGAAAGGAGCTGACACATCTTCAGGAATGAAAGCCGACCGGAAGGGAATCTCAAGGAAACAATAATCTCCCTGATAAGAGAAACGGTGCAGAGCCGCAACTGTCAAACAGGAAGAGCGCAACTCGCAGACCAGGACTCCCGAATTCTAGAAGTTTTTCATCTGAAAGATGGGCGTAACCGCAGTCAAGTAAGGTGGTTACCGCAACTCCCAATAGGTGAGCGCAACTGGAAGCCCCCCCCAGCAGGATCCCTCAAGCTGAATTTGGGGCGTCAAAAGGTAACCTAGGAATGGCAGGAATGTGAGGGGTGATCCGGGACAGTGATGGAAATATAATCCAGCTGTACGTCGAGAGTCTGGGAAACTCAACCAATAACACTGTGGAATTCAGAGCCTTGGATACCGGCCTCGAGATTCTAAGCCGCGAAAGGATGACAAACACCATAGTGGAAGGTGATTCCACGCTGGTTATCAACACAGTTAAGAGACTCTAAAATGGCACCAAAGATGTATCTATTGTTGTTTTGTGATGAATCTTTTTTTTCTTTCGTTTTATTTGTATGTGAATCACTATACATTGGAAAATTTTATTAAATGTTGTCATTTTTTTACTTCAAATGTATAAAAATATGAAAGAAAATTATATATTTTTTTTATAAAATTTAGTCTTTTTTTGTTCAATCATGTCCATAAAAATGCTTTATTTGACATGTTATTTTAAGGAATATGTACCAAAATGTATAGGGTTTTTTTATTATATATGGCTATAAAATGTGTATTTTTTTGCTAAATATTTAAAAATAGTGTTATTTAATTGCAATTTTTTTTCTTCGATTTATTGAAGTAAAGGTAAACAATGTGTTAAAAATGATGTTTTTCACTATATTTAAAAAGTATGGAACAATAAATTAATTCAGGAGACAAAATTATATGAAAAATCATAACTTCAAAAAAGTAAATGGTAAAAAATATTTTTAAGATTGAAATAAGAATGAAAAAATGACTAAAAACACCGTTGAATAAAAACAAATATTAGAAAAAATTGAAAATAGATAAAAATATAAGCATTTAAAAAGATAATGTGGAAACATTGTGGATCGAAAAATTTAAAATATCGAAAATCACCTAAAAACGGAGGGGGGGTGTGATTGGTAGCACCATTTAAAAAAATGAGGTAAAAACTTGGACCCCCCCAAAAATGAGAACTCTATAGAGTTCTCATTAAGTTGGTGACTATGTTACAAGCACAAATTGGAAAAATTTCAACATTGGCCCCATTCACATTAATTATTCTATAGGCTTGTTGTTTGATTGTGGAATTGATTGTGTGAGTATATCAATTCAAATACCCATAGTATCTATTTTCATATTCTCGGGGATGCCTGTCACTCCTAGAGGAAACATTAGTGACCTGGAATATTGCAGTTTTCCCACTATCAGAAGTTTTCCTGGTTTCATCCAACTGTTTGATGTGAAATTTACGACCATTGCACCACATAGCCTTGTGGTGTTTCAATTGCAATATGCCATATATGTAAAAGATTCATTGTCAATTAATAAATTAACATATTTATATAACTTGGAAAGTATCTGAAAAAGACAATACACATGTAATCACATTAATATAATATAAAATAACTGAATAAAATGGGTGAATTTGCTTGCATGTCCATCTTTCAAACCATATGCTAAATCAATTTCCCTTTGCGTAACATTGGCATCTTCGTTACGAGGAGCTTCTCTAACCAACTCATATAATTGTTGTCATGATAACCTACCGCCATGATGTTGTTTACATCTTTCAATCCATACATTCATCGAGTCAAGATTGTTTGCAATGTATAAATACAGTGCATCCCAATCTTGAACAACTGAATCAAAAAATCATAATTCACCAATATTAAATATTAGTTATAACCATGGAAAATATTAATAATTGATGAAATACCATATATTAATATATTAATGAGTATGATCATATACACAAAAAGTAAAAAAATATATATGTATTAATATAAATCTCCACAATTATTAATAGATTACCTCTCATTTTTTTCATTCTAACTTTCCCCAACAGTTGCTCCTGATCTTCAAATTTTTTGATGGAGTTCACATCCCAAATGTGATTCACTGCTTGCATAGTTGGCGCTACTAATTTAGGAAGATATTGACTAATATACACCATGGATTGATATACCATATATCCATCCACCATAGAACCCTTAGGACGTGCTCTTTGTCTAACCAAAGCCTTCAATGATTTCAAGTGCCTCTCCACCATCCACATTGACCTTGTGTGTACACGTCCACACATTTCAATCTCCTCAACTTGGTGTATGAGGTGGTGTTCTTGTGCATTGAAAAATGTTGGAGGTATACACTTTTGCATTTCACACATTAGCCGAGGAATTTCTCTTTTCCAATACTTTATATCATCTTCATGGATTTCTTTCAATGACAACCATCTACATGAGATCACGACACAAGAAAATAACATGTTTCAACATAACATAATATATATTACATTACAAGTAAAACACATGCCATTAAGTATGACAACAAATTGAAAGAACTTTTTGCATATAAATCACAACTACTTACCTCATGTATATTCCAAGATCATATATAACTTGTTTGACGTTGTTGTCAAAGTTGTTTGGGAGAGATAGTGGTAGAACATACTGTAACAAAAAAATGAATCGTTGTTTGTTTTGACCAAAGTAGACAAAAGAAAATAAAAAACTTAAAAGATGTATAATCCCAATATATAAATATGTATACCAAAATTATTACCTTAACGAAGGTATGCCAATCATGTGTTTTTATCCCACCAAACTCACCTTTCTTCGTTAAGATATTATTTATGTTTGAAGAAAAACCTGTGGGAAATTTAATTCTTTGAATGACCTGTTTTACATCATTGATTTGTTGGTCTGTTAATAACCATGGAAGCTTATTTCGGTCTCCATCGCTATTTGATTGGATCACACTTTACATTGCATGATTGGGTTCCTGAATGTCAGTACAAATTTTGACAATTTTTTCTTTAATCCTCCTACCATCTATGATTCAACGTAACTTTTCTGTCACATTCTTCCTGATATGCATTGTATCAAACAAATGAGCTATTTTTAGCTCCTCATAGTAGGGCAACCTCATGAATTGAGTGGGATAACATTTCATTCCTTGTGGAAGCCCATTATTAATACCTTCATGATGGCGACCTTCATGAAGCATAAAAGAAATCACAACAATAATTATCAAATACGGTAAAATAAAAATTTCAAAGCATTACATATACGATACATAAAGAAATTGCGTACCTTGATGATTTCTATTATATTCCAACCTCCATAGGTGAGGTGTCATTATTTATGGTGTTAAACCAGTCTCTTCTTTCCCATTGAAAATATGTTTTTCAGTAGTACGATACCTATGGTTCTTAGGGAGGAGGTGCCTATACTCATCAAACACCACCTTTCCTAGACTTTTTGAATGACGATACTTCATCTTAGGACCACATACTGGACATGCAAATTTACCCTTTGTTTGAAGACTTGCAACATATGGATTAATGTCAATTATAAGATGAGATTATTTAAAAATTAAACATGTGTGATATCTTTAAAATATATATATAGTATTAAAGAGCAATAGAATGCTACATACCCCAAAAATGTGTTAGTCCCGGGGCATCATGAATTGTCCATAAAAGTATTCCACGAAATTTAAATGTCTTCTCCCCGATTGGTTTACAAATGTCATACATAATGATGCCAACCCGTAACTTTAATAGCTCGTCGATAAGAGGCTCGACATATACATTCATATATTTAACTTGGTACTTACCTAATTGTTTGAAATTACACATAATTACTACCATGATATGTATATATAAGTAAATAAATAAACAAAAGATATCATGCTAAAAAAGAAACACATGAAAATGTTACATTCAAAAAATTAATGTAAACAAATACTTGGAACAATCATTGTCAACATTATGTGCTCCCTCTTTATTGACATCCAAGGAGGAATGTTATTGTTGATAACAAAAATAGGCCACATTGAGTAAATAGACCTAAGCTCTCTGAATGGATTATCACCATTAGCTACCAATGAAAGCCTAACATTATGAGGTTCATCTTTGAAGTCTACCCATTTTTCCTCAAATTCCCTAAATGCATAACCACTGGCAGGAGTTCGAAGAACACCATCTCCACTTCTATTACATGCATGGTAATCCATAAATTGTGTTATGCTTTCACACCTGAACAATCGTTGCAAATGTGGAATTATGGGAATATGATGAAGAACCTTTCGAGGTACTCATTTTGTTACTTGATCGGTTCGATATCTACTGATACTGATAAGACATTGCAGACATTTTGTTTTCAAAGCATGTTGTCCATAATATATAGTATGATCATTAGGACATGCACCTACAATTTGATAATCATTCCAATGTCTTTCATAAAGGCATGCAAATATCGATATGTGCGAGGTAATATATTTGACGATGGTAACAAAAATTCACCTAACAATCTACAACATAACAAATAACTAGTTAATGTACAAAATATTAATCATAAAAATTGCATTCTTATTTTACACATTAATTAACACTTAAAAAAAATAGAAAAAAGTCAACATTTATGTATATGAGATGAAACATATCACATACCTTAGGATTTGTGTCATACAAGTGTTTGACAAATGATTCATTACCTTTAAGTTCACTAGCAACAATGTAGCGGAGAGAAGATTTTTTCTTGAGCCTCCATAAAGTTATTTATTTTCCTTTTCTAATAGAGGTTCATCATAAATACCATCACTGTCCCCATCCTCATCCGGCTGAGCAAACAAATCTTGGATCATTTGATTTGTCCCATCATCTTCTTCCATGGGATCATTAACTTGATTTGTCCCATCATCTTCTTCCCTGAGATCCTTATTTGCTTGATCATGTTCTTTAGTTTGTACAACATCATTTCTACTACTACTTGGTTCAATATTCTGCAGAAAGTTAGGGGGCAACTCTAACTTTATAATTACAAACAATCATGCAAAATTATTGTGTATAAAAAATATTCAATATATATATATATATATATATATATATATATATATAATAGACAATACAAAAACATATAATGAATATATAGCTAATTACCACGGGACAATATTCATTCGATCCCCGATCAATGTGCCCATATTTCCTACAATGCTTTTTCGTTGTTGCTATTAAAATTATTATGGAATGTGTAGTGAAACATTTTTTGCAAGGGCAATAACATCTACCATCACCCTTTTCATCCTCTTTACTTTTTTTTCAACCTCTAATATTTTGCGACATTCTTTCGCACAAAAATACCCTTTTTGAACCGTCTTTTTTATAGCAAGATTGTCACAACATCTCTAATTTGCAAAATATTTATATAGTTTTTTCATCGCAAGAGCGACGAATGTTGACCATGTCAAGGTTGAATTTGTCAAATAGTTGGGTGACTATTTGAATAGTGTAGCGATCATCATTGGATCGTCACTCTTGTGACGAACATTGACCAAGTCAATTTGACTTTGTCAAATAGTTGGGTGACTATTTGAACAATGTAACGATCATCATTGGATTGTTTCTCTTGCGACGATAACCAAAGCTCGTTGCAAAAACGAAGGGAGTCCACTATCTTCATGTTCGTCACTTGTGAGACATACAACTAGTTTCTTCGCAAGAACAACAAACATGGGTTGGATTTATAAAAAAAATTGAAAACTTCAACTCTTTATCTTCAATTTTGCGATGAAAGGGTACTTTCGTCGCACGTAGTTGTCGTAAAATTTTCAATATGTAGCAGTGTCATATGATGACTTGACACATTCAAAAACATCCTCTCATACCTCCTGGACCCTAGATGATGTAAAAATGATCTATCATTTTGCAGATATGGTCATACTGGTTGACAAATGGGCAAGAAGCCCACATCTTGGACAAGTGCACATCGAACATTGGATAGAGGATGTTGCACTTGGACATTATTGGACATCCTTCAAAGAGGTAATGCACCTTTATTCCACCTTGGATGATAACCTTTTCACCTTGGAATTTGAGCATATGGATAATGATGCCATGCGCTATGATGCCTTCATGATGTCTGGGGCTTGCTTTCCATTGGGGCACCACTTTTATGACGAGTTGGGATCCTTGATGATGAGACATGACCTTTTGATGAGGAGGTGTCACCATTCACCATGATTTCCACCTTTTGATGAAAAGACATGGCCTTTGAATGCCCTTGCACCCTTCTAGAGCATTACATCATACTTGTTGGGGATTCTTACACCCACACGTGTGATCTTGGAGGAGATGTTTTGGTTTAGTAGCATGTTTTGTTATTGTTTGAGCCTATTTAAGGGGTCGGCCTTGATCTATCTCACTTGTGTCATGGAAATTTATTGTTTTAGGGGATTTTAATGGTTTTTAGCGCTAGAGTTGCCTCATATTTAAAGGCTAGCGCTACATCATTTATAAATCATAACTCACCACTTGTGAGAAACACTTATATTACTCTCATCTCTTCTTTTCTACTACAAAGAACTTGTGTGCACTTCTTGATGGATGATCTTGTGGATGCTTTCTCTTGTTTTGGTGGATGATCTTTGAGCTAGGGTTTCTTCATGCATATCGACTTAGTTTAGTAAGTGTTCTTCTTCAACTTTAAGTGCTTGTTCATGGTATATCATGGTGGATGCTCTATTACATGGTTAATTGTTGCATGTTACCTTGTATGCAAGGTTCATTTTGCTAGAAATCCTAGGAGGGATTAATATTGTTTATCCTCCTCCCTATTTTTCATTCATATTAGTTTATTGAAGCAATTAAGACCTAGTCTAGGGGTTAAGATTGTTTATCCCTCTATGGTTTGTCTTAGCTAGTTCAAGACCCATGGTTTATGAGGGGATTAACCTTAGGGTTTGACCTAGTTCACTTAGATTTTCTAGCTAGACGTCCTAGAAGAAGGAGACAACATTAGGGTTTATGAGGGTATAAACTCTAGGGTTAGTCTTTCGGAGATTTAATCCTAAGCCTATGAGGGTATAATCCTAGGGTTTCAAACCTCCAAGTCTTCTTGGTTATATAACTTCCAATTTAAGGTGTTTCTTGACTCCATTTTCCCAAGGAGAGAAAACAACAATAGTCTTTGATTTGCAAGTGAGATAAAACTTTAATTTTCACCTTCTCTATCAAAGAGATTTGTTAGTTTAGATGTTTCATTACATTTTCATGCTTGTTCCAACTCAATGCTTTGCATCTTAATCCATTTACTTGTTGATGTTATAATTATTTTCTACAACCATTAGGGCTTGAACATATTGCTAATAACTAACATAGTCACATGCTCTTAAATTCATGCAATTATTGGTGGATATTTTGTTAGTGTTTTCATTGTTATTAGACATACATTCCTCCAGTATATTGTTGATTTTGTGCTAGTGTACCATTGTTGTTGTAAAACTGTTATATGCTGAAGTGTCTTATCATTGATCCAAGTTTTGCTACAGCCATAGTTTTCTTTGGTAGCTATTATTTCACGGCCTTTAGTTGACCCCTTGATATACATAGACCTCCTAAATCATCCTAGAAACACTAAATATACTCATCGACATTTAAACCATCTTGACCTTACCTTTCACCTTGCATGGTGAGTATATTAATTAAGTAACCAAGATAGGGGACCATAAACTTTCCTTAAGCTTACTATAGGATCCCTTGAGGTTGCAAGAGAAGCCTCCCTTGTGTTGGATCCTCATACATCACTAAAATGAGGGAAGTACTTGCCTAAGTGACAGTGGCAATTGCTTCCATATGTTACATTGGTTTATCACTTTGTGAAGGCTTTGCGCAAGTGCTATATTTTGTGATAACAATAGGGGGTTCTCTTAAAAGTTAGGGAGTGTGATCCATGAATTCATGAGTGATCCAAATGCATGCTCCTAAGGGAACTTCTGGAATTCTCCCTCTTGGAGAAAACTTCGAGAGAGAAGAACGGGGGGAGGGAAGTGCTCCACTGTACCCTTGGGTAGGGCACCCTCCCCAAGAGGGGTTACAAACCCATATAATGACTAGGTCAATTTTAACCACCTCTGAATATGATAAATGCGTGTTGACTAGGTTGGATTTAAGCCTAACCCTAGAAACACCCTAATAAACAATAATGATAATTACAAAGTGAGGTTGGCGATGGCCATATGTGAAAATTACACCATGATTTCAACAAATGCAAGACTAAGATATGTAGATCCATGCTTTATGTTCTTACTGTGCTTTCTCAATTTCTTCCATGTTAGTGTTGTAGGGGTTACTTCATGTGTGCATTCTCATTCTATTTTTTCCTTTTAATGTTTGTTTGTTAGTCAACTTTTATTACTTAGTTGTCTTGGTTGTTATTGAAAACTCTTGAGCCTTCTACTACCACTGCAAAATTATAAAAGTATTTGCTATATATAGTACTAACATAGAACACACTCTTCCATCTCGGGTTTACTATATATGAGTGTAGTGGTTTGTTCCTTTTTGGTCCATAATAATACCAAAAATCATGCATGACTCATGAGACATAACATCCTTCCCCTACTTCAGTACTATGGTTTTTGTTAACCTTTTTTATTTTATATTATCTAAAACCTTCTAATGGTGTGCTTCACAATAGAACTTTGAAAGAGTCTTCCTAGGCCCAACATAACTCTTTTTGGAAGGGTTTTTCTTCCCCTATCAGGGAAACTCTTATGTTTAATTTTTGTTTCCAATGGAAATAAAATCCCATGCATTTGCTTATTTATTTATTTATTATTTTTAGAAATGCATCTAATATTACATTACTAAACAACAAAAAGATACATCAATGATGATACATCAGGGACCCAAAGGGTGGTCACAATAGTGCCCCCTTCTGACATAAGCTAAGAGGACAAGCATGTCTGCGTTGCTCTAACATATAAAGAGCCTACATCTTTCTTAAAACTACCCACCCTGTCTAAGATCCACATGGACAAGTCAAACCTAAAAGTTTTTAACTGTGCCAACATGAATGGAGTAGATGCCCCATGAAAGGTTGGTTGACACCCCATGAGGCAGTACTATTGACTGTGTCTAAACGTTCCTTTCTAAACAATTGCAAATTACTAGCTAGTATTAAATTTTCTTTGTCTGCAACTCACTCAAAATCTGATCTATTACAAGTTATTCAATCACTAAAGAGTGTGGTGGAAGTTGTACTTGATAGAAAATGATGACTATAATTGATCCAATTTAATGGTAAATACATTTTTGATATGATGGTGAATGTCTAGGTTGATTAAAAGTTTGGAGTTTGCAAGTATGATGTACTCAAAGATATAATTTATTTATTTGAAGAAACATTATATTAACAAGTGCTGCATGGCAGCGTAGTCCCTGCCAGGTTGGAATGGGAATAAATGCGACTGAGTATAGACACGTGGGTAGGAAGTTGAAGTACATGTGGTTTCCATGCAGAATATAGTATTCCCGAAGTAGTTTTTTACATATGTTGGTGGACAAAAACACCCAAAAATAGTAGTAATGTTTGTTACATAGGTTCGTGGAGAAAAACACAAAAGGATTAGCATTCCCGAATTAGTTTTCTTTAAAACAAGGGCTCATGGACACAATAGAAATTGAAATTTACCAAATTATAGGTTCCTGGACAACATAAATTATACATATCAAATTTGTAATTTTATAAAGTAGATATTTACTTTTATACATACGAAATATGTACTTTTATAAAGTATGGGAATGAGATTCCATACTTGCCAGTTTTTGGATCGCGGGTTCTCGGGCTGGCGCCTTGAAAATTGGGCTCTGTTGTTCCCTGCCCTACAAATAGCACCCATAGTTCCGTGACATACAAATTGACAATCAGACTTTTGGAATATTTGAAATTTAAGGGCCTAGGTCTGTTACACAGGTTCGTGGAGAAAAGCACAAAAAAACTAGCATTCCTGAATTAGTTTTCTTTAAAACAAGGGCTCCTGGATACGAGAAATTGAAATTTATCAAATTATAGGTTCTTGGACAACATAAATTATACATACCAAATATGTAATTTGATTAAGTAGATATATAGAGCATGCGGGTTCTCGGGCTGACGCGCTGAAAATTGGGCTTTTGTTGTTCCGTGCCCTGCAAATAGCACCCAGAGTTTCGCGACATACAAATTGACAATCAGACTTGTAGACTATTTTAAATTTAAGGGCCTACGTCCGTTACATAGGTTCGTGGACAAAAGCATAAAAGAACTAGGATTCTCGAAATAGTTTTCTTTAAAACAAGGGCTCATGGACACAAGAAATTGAAATATATCAAATTATAGGTTCCTGGACAACATAAATTATACATACCAAATATGTAATTTACTTAACTAGATATATAGAGCATGCACAGAACCCTCATTTCGGGTTCTCAGGCTGAAAATTGGGCTTCTGTTGTTCCGTGCCCTACAAATAGCACCGAGAGTTCTGCGATACACAAATTGATAACCAGACTTGCAGACTATTTGAATTTTTGGATCATGGGTTCTTGGGCTAAAAATTGGGCTTCTGTTGTTCCGTGGCCTACAAATATCACCTAGAGTTCCGCGATATACAAATTGATAATATTTTTGGATCGCGGGTTCTCAGGCTGAAAATTGGGCTTCTGTTGTTCGTGGCCTACAAATAGCACCCAGAGTTCCGCGATATACAAATTGACATTCAGACTTGCAGACTATTTGAAATTTAAGGGCCTACGTCTGTTACATAGGTTCGTGGACAAAAGCACAAAAAAAACTAGCATTCTCAAA
The DNA here is from genome assembly GCA_010110895.2 of Picea sitchensis. Taxonomy (NCBI): domain Eukaryota; kingdom Viridiplantae; phylum Streptophyta; class Pinopsida; order Pinales; family Pinaceae; genus Picea; species Picea sitchensis. The sequence continues at coordinate 484,934 of SNQJ01S0000555.1, forward strand.
TTAGTTTTCTTTAAAACAAGGGTTCCTGGACACAAGAAGTTGAAATTTATCAAATTATAGGTTCGTGGACAACATAAATTATACATACCAAATATGTAATCTGATTAAGTAGATATATAGATCATGCATAGAACCCTCATTCCGGTTTCTTGGGCTGGCGGGCTGAAAACTGGGCTTCTGTTGTTTCATGCCCTACAAATAGCATCGAGATTTCCGCGATATACAAATTGACAATCAGACTTGCAGACTATTTGAATTTTAAGGGGCTCGTGTCCAAAAAATTTAGCATTCCCAAATTAGTTTTCCTTACATACATTTTACATACGTTGGTGGAAAAGAAAACAAAAAAATAGTACCGACGTCTGTTACATAGGCTGGTGGACAAAGGTATGAAAAAATAGCATTCCCGAATTAGGTTTCTTTAAAACAGGGGCTCCTGGACACAAGAAATATAAATCTATCAAATTATAGGTTCCTGGACAACATAAATTAGACATACCAAGTATGTAATTTTATAAAGTAGATATTTACTTTAATACATACGAAATATGTACCTTTATAAAGTATGGGGATGAGATTTTCTAGAGCATGCACAGAGCCCCATACTTGCCAGTTTTTGGATCGTGGGTTCTCAGGCTGAAAATTGGGCTTCTGTTGTTTCGTTCCCTACAAATAACACCCAGAGTTCCATGATATACAAATTGACAATCGCACTTGCGGACTATTTGAATTTTAAGTACCTACGTCTGTTACATAGGTTCGTGGACAAAAGCACAAAAAAACTAGCATTCCTGAATTAGTTTTCTTTAAAACAAGGGCTCCTGGACAAAAGAAATTGAAATTTATCAAATTATAGATTCATGGACAACATAAATTATACATACCAAATATGTAATTTGATTAACTAGATATATAGAGCATGCACAAAACCCTCATTCCATACTTAGCCAGTTTTTGGATCGCGGGTTCTTGGGTTGGGGACCTGAAAATTGGGCTTCTGTTGTTCCATGTCCTACAAATAGCACCGGGAGTTCCGCGATATAAAAATTGACAATCGGACTTGCAGACTATTTGAATTTTAAGGGGCTCGTGTCCAAAATTTTTAGCATTCGCGAATTAGTTTTCTTTACATACGTTTTACATATGTTTTACATATGTTGGTGGACAAAAGCACAAAAAAATAGTACTAATATCTGTTACATAGGGTGGTGACAAAAGGACCAAAAAAATAGCATTCCCGAATTAATTTTCTTTAAAACAAGGGCTCCTGGACACAAGAAATTGAAATTTATCAAATTATAGGTTCATGGACAACATAAATTATACATACCAAATACATAATTTTATAAAGTAGATATTTACTTTTATACATACAAAATATGTACTTTTATAAAGTATGGGGATGAGATTTTATAAAGCATGCACAGAGCCCTCATTCCATACTTGCACAGAGCCATCATTCCATACTTAGGCAGTTTTTGGATCGCGGGTTCACGGGATGGTGGGCTGAAATTTGGGCCTTTGTTGTTCCATGGCCTACAAAGGAGCCCTCATTCCATACTTAGGCAGTTTTTGGATCGCGGTTCTCGGGCTGGCGGGCTGAAATTTGGGCCTCTATTGTTCCATGGCCTACAAAGAGCACCCAGAGTTCCGTGATATACAAATTGACAAGCAAACTATTTTAATTTTAAGGGTCTTTATGGAAAGCAGTATGAAGGACAGGTGGTAAAGATGCAAGAAATGACATAGTCTCTATACGTGTGAGTAGCAAAAATGTAGTGAACACAATTTTATGACATTTATATAAAAAAATAATAAAACGTGTTACATATTCCTGGAAATTTAAAGAAACATATATATATATATATATATGTGTGTGTGTGTGTGTGTGTGTGTGTGTGTGTGTGTGTGTGTGTGTGTGTGTGTGTGAAATATGACATCTCAAATTTGAGTGAGTGATTTATCTCATACTTAATTTTGAAAATGACCAGGCAGGGGAAAATATGCATCAGAAAAAAAGAGAATTGAGATAAAATAAACATAATGTCTTTACATTCAGCATAGCTGAAGATAAAAATCTAGGAAGACATAAATATATAAGGAGACAAAATAATAGTTTTATTTGGAATATATGAAAAAAATAATAGTTTGTTACATATCCCTGGAAATGTAAATGTGTTAGTCATATAGAATGGGATTGGGGCTCCCGCAGACCATAAGAGAAATATGTACAAGAAATAGGACTGTGGAAATAAGAAGTTGGACATGGTAGAGTGTAATACCTGAAAAGTAGAAATGAGAAGATATCAGTTTTTGGCTATAGATTTCTACTCAGAAAAGGTGGAATAACTGGATTGATAAAGAAAGGACTATCGGTATACACTTACATGCATGGTACATATAAGTAATTTTGGTATTTGCTTGCTGATGCCTTTTTATGTTGGTTTTTGTCGCCAACCCGCTTGAATAATTGGATTGATAAACAACAGATTTATGCATTTTCCTGTTGGATTTCATTGGCGACCCACTTCAAGTTCTCTTCAATATAGCTTCTCAAGGGGGCGACGTTGATGTCATTCCGGATTTTAATGTTGAAAAAATTCATTTTCTAATTCACTTGGATCAATAGAAAGATTACACAGAGCCTGATGAATATCTCCATTATGTACCGAATACCGGACTAGCCAGTTGTCCACCTCTTCTTCATGATATTCAAGAATCCTGTAAAATTTTTCTAAAGACAAGGCCTGAAAATTATCAACTTGTTTATCGAAAGCTTGCTTGGTTAACGCCAACAAGTTGACAATTAAGCTGGGGTCCTGGAAGTTGTTTTTCCTTCCTACTAACTCTATTTTGGTGAGCTTTGTGAATAATGTTTCTTTCTTTGATATTGCTTGCTCACATGATTGGACGATGAGATATAGGTTCTTCACCTTCTCTTTCCAGCATGCTTCTAATTGAGAGAGTTGTTTTTTGGACAATATATCATGTTGTCTTCTTGTCGTGTCTGGCATGTTGTTGACATGAAAGGAAAAAGGGATGACCGTGTGCAAATAGAAAGTTTCTTCATTTTTAAATCTGTTTGCAGAAGTTGGAGCAAGTTATGTGCCCTGCTTCCTAGGGAATCCATATTCTGTGATGTTTCCTAGGCCTTAGTAATCAATTCCATTCTTTTGTTGATATTTTTCTCCACATATCCTCTACAGGATGCAAGAAAACTGGAGGAGCCTTTTAGAATTTCCGCAGGCGTGCAAGTAGTCACAGGCATAACTATTTCCAAAGGACTGCCAAGCAATGGCATAGGAAACAAAGCTTCCTCTAATTCCTTAATCCGGTTCTTTAGTCTGGCATTCTCGGCCTCAATGACTCCAACGAAATCATGAAGAGAATCTCCAGTTGCCATGTGAAGTTGAGATATTTTGGACGCTTGCATATTGGCAAGGTCAAGTTCTGAACGATGTTTTCTTTTCTTATTTTTTACGTCTCTTTTTTCAATGATTAATTTTTTTGATTCGCTTTCAAAAACAACACTCTGGAATACGAATGATTTATCTTCATAAAATTTTTTGGTATCAACCATGTCCATTGAGTAGGCATGGTGAATTGCGTCTCCGGGCTGAACAAGGTTGCAGAATATGCTATCCAGATCAACGTCAAGATTCATGTTTTCACTGTAAATTTTGGGTTGCTCCGCCTCCCCTACAATTCTTTTTCCCTTCTTCTGCACGGGAAGTTTGTGAGGAAGATGTTCACTGTATATCTACAAAACTACTTTGGAGCTGCTGCCAGTACTTTATGAAAACGTTGGTTTTCTCTAGACGCTGCTTCAAATGAATAAATGGAGGGGACAATATAACCCCCTGGAAACGTTGGTTCAATGCGTGCGAATGGAAAATATCCTCATTAATGACAATATCGATGCGTGTTGTATGGTGACCTGTTAGAAGCAAAGCTTAATTATTGCATACTTAGAAGTGCGAAGGTGGCTGTTACGACGAAGAACATTTAAGGATTCGAGGTTTCGTGAAGGAACCAAGCTAGCAGCGTGCAAATTATATTCCATGGTATTTGAAATTAAGACTAGGAACGAATAAGAAAAGCCTCCGCAAATATTGCATTAATGGAAAAACTTCTCGAGCCTTGCGCACATCAATGATAGCTTAGACAGTGCCTGCACGATGACCTGTTAGCATTAAATATTTAGAAACAATAGAACTAGCATCAATGACCAACGGAACGATTATGCCACGATGACACATTAGCATTAAATATTTGACAATATATATATATATATATATATATATATATATATATATCTCCTGCTCTTATATATATATATATATATATATATATATATATATATATATATATATATATATATATATATATGTATAATATAAACATTATTTCTTATATAAGAAATAATGTTTATATATATATATATAAACATTATTTCTTATTATGGACACGTGCGCAGGTGATGGGGATGGGGAAGAGCAAGCAAGGAAGGAATGGCCAAGTCTGAAACTGCATGAGTTGGAATTGTTGACTGCAAAATGCGTAAAACGTAAGAGGGCATGATGGTGCAGTTTAACGAAGGGTTTGTATATTTGGGAATTGCGGGAAAGTGGCTAAGTATGGAAAGTGTGACTTTGTGTAGGCTCTCAGGGAGCATAGCGAAGGGAAGCATGTATAGTCTTTAGATAACGGGTTCTCGGGCTGGTGGGCTCAAAAGTGGGCCTCTATTGCTCTGTGTCTTACAAATAGTACCCAGACTTGCGCGATATAGAAATTGAGAAGTGGACTTGCGCGATATAGAAATTGAGAAGTGGACTTGCGGGTTGAACATTTCACTTCTATTATTCCTTGTCCTCCAAACAGTACTTGGGGTTCCCTGATATACAAACTGACAGACGAACTGTAGGGCTGGCGGGCCTAGGTTGCCAATTGTTTATGGATCAGAGTTCTGCGATATACAAATTTTGATATCCCATGATTTAATTGGCTGGTTGGACATTGCACTTGTATGGGTTCGCAACACCCAAAGTTCCGTGATATACAAAGTGACAATCAGACTTAGATACTTAAGGAACTTTTTGGATCGCGGGTTATTAGACAGGCGTGCTAAAAAACAGATGGACTGCAGGATTGGTGGGATGTATAACATATAACATATATGTTATATATATAACATTATCTAAAAAAATTATTTTCAAGTACTAAAATATCAATATTAAATATTGATATTGTACAATTTAATTAAACAAAATTATCAAATGAGTCGTAAGTTCGAGTCCGGGTCAAATTGTGGATCACCAAAGTTTTGGGCATAGGATATCAGATTTATAAAGTACCTTTATGTACTTTTATAAGTATGGATATCAGATTTCATAGAGCATGTACAAATTTCTCATTCCATACTTAGCCACTTTTTGGATCGTGGGTTCTCGGGCTGAAAATTGGGCCTCTATTGTTCCGTGTCATGCAAATAGCACCCAGACTTTCGCGATATACAAATTTATCGACGCACTTCGGGCAGGATCACTCAACATTGCACTTGTATTTTCCTGTGTGCTCCACACAACACTGGGAGTTCCGTGATATACAAGTTGACAGACGAAGTCCAGGACTGGCGAGTTCAAGATTGCGATTTTCTACATGTATAACATATAACATATATGTTATATAGCTAACATTATCTAAAAACATTATTTTCAAGTACTAAATTATTAATAATGAATATTGATATTGTACAATCCAATTGTAGATCACCGACGTCTCGGGCGCAAGAGTAGATGGACATGAAATCTGCCACTCCGTCGTCTGGGAACCCACTAGCATAGACATGGATTACCAAGTTTTCGATGCAAGATGTACATTCAGAACACAAGGAATGAGAGTTTGATAAGGCGTAACACGAGACCCACGGGCATAAAATTGACCAAGGAAACCAAAGGGATCGATCTGACTCGCAGTGCATATTTCATAATTCATGTGCAACACCAACTGTGTGTTGACCAGATCAATATGTGTAGAAACCAGGAAAAACTATATATGTACCTTTATAAAGTCTGGACATGAGATTTTATAGAGCATGTACGAATATTGCATTCCATACTTGGCCACTTTCTGGATCACGGGTTCTTGGGCTGGCGAGCTAAAAAATTAGGCCTTTATTGTTTCACGTCCTACAAATAGCACATAGACTTCTGTGATATACAAATTGACAAGCGGACTTGCGAGGTGGATGAGATTTTATAGAGCATGTACACTTTCTCGGAACACGGGGAATGAGAGTTTGATAACGTGTAGCGGGGGACCCAGGGGCATAAAATTGGCTAAGGAAACCAAAGGGCTCAATCCGACTCCCAATGCATATTTCATAATTCATGTGCAACACCAACTCCGTGGTTACCAAATCAGTATGTGTAGAAACCATGCAAAACTAAATATGTACCTTTATAAAGTAAGAACATGAGATTTTATAGAGCATGTATGGATATCACATTCTGTACTTGGCCACTTTCTGGATCGCGGGTTCTCGGGCTGGCGGGCTCAGAAAATAGGCCTCTATTATTCCGTGTCCTACAAATAGCACACACACTTCCGTGATATACAAATTGACAAGTGGACTTGCGGGGTGGCTGAGATTTTATAGAACATGTATAGTTTCTGGATCATAGGTTCTCGGGCTGGCGGTGTCAAGAACGAGCCTCTAGTGTTCGGTGCCTTACATATAGCATCCATAATTCCACGATATACAAATTGACAAGAGGATTTGCGGGCTGGCCGGCTCAACATTCTCCTTCTAGTGATTTCCGCGATATACAAATTGACAGACAGACTCCAGGGATGGCGGGCTCCCAGAAATGAGCAATACATACCAAATATGCACAGATCCCTTTTTCCATACTTAGCCACTTCTTTGGATCGTGGACTTGCGGGCTGTACATTGGGCCTCTAATGTTTTGTGTCCTGCAAATAGCACCCATAGTTGGGTGATATACAAATTGACAAGTGGACTTGCGGGCTGGCTGGCTCAACATTGCATTTCTGTTGGATGGCAGACCTGCAGGCTGGCGGCCTTTAGGCGCAAAAAAAAAAGAAAAAGCATAGCTGCAAACAAGTTCGACAAATATAGACGAAGTAAATGAAAAATTGTTTAGTATGAAACAGGGGCAAAAAAAAAATGCACCTTTGCATGGATTCCTCTACATCTCTGGGTAGGAGTTCTTTGCGGTGTCTAGTTTTCTTGTTTGTTTCTATTAACAAAAGTACAAAACAAAAGGCATATGAACATAAGTTCACATGTAAAGAAAAAGGCAAGTACTATGTACATATACTAAAAAAAATAGAATAAGATGAATAGAGTAACAAATAGTTTTTAGGAGGATGTACCTTTTTTTTTTTTGCATAATGAATATTTTATAATTTAAGTACAACACCGACTGTATGCTCATCAAAACAATATGTGTAGAAATCAGGGAAAACCAAGAAGATGGATATATATATATATATATTTTGCAACAAGCTATATAGATATGCTTTGAAACATAGAAATATGACTTTGCAATATGTTTGATGTATATCTCATAATTCAAGTGCAATACCAATTGTATTGTGATCAGACTAATATGTGTCTAAGATAAACATATTGTATTGATGAATGGGCACATTTGACCAGACATAGTCAATAAGTGTGTTTTGCAGATGGTTTGTGTTGTTCAAAAGAAAGCAGAGATTGTATTTGCACATGTAGTTTTCCAATTCTTTTGTTTTGTCACTATTTTGTAGCATGTCAATATTGAAGTCTCCTACAAGTACAATGGGTCTGTTTAGATGGAAATGGCCCAATGCATTGGAAATAACATCTACTATGTTGGAGAATGTTGCATGGAGAGCAACATACAGATTCAGTATTGCAACTTCTGTTTCATAGAATTTTTTTTTTGCAAGCACCACTTCAACATTCTTTTCTTCGATATGTATATGGTCCAAAATTGGTACATGTTTTTTCACCAGTATCATCACCCCATGTGTAATGTAACTTGAAATGCCATTGTGATTTGAGAATTGTTTGTTCTGCATGCATAATGCCATGCATGTTTCCTGCAAGCAAAGAATATCGGATTGCATTATATCATAGTCATTCAGTATATCATCCATGTGTGCATTTAAGATGCGTGTGTTAAGTGAGAGAATTGATATAGATGAATTTGTTTGTATGGATTGGTAATCATAGTGCAGTTGTCATTTTATGGTGGTCCCGAGTCGTTCCATTTCAACATCAACTTTTTGTTTCACTTTGAAGTTATATTTTGTGGGAGGGCTTAGTAAATACAAGGAGTCTATGCTTCTGACACAGGACAATGTTGTGTATACAAGTCCATGTATCAGAATTCCATCAGGCTGAAATGCAACATTATCAAGTGTTAGTCCTTGTGATCTATGGAATGTATGTGCACATGCAAGTTTAATCAGAAACTGTTTTCGATTCAGTCGACTTGTCTTTGCTGATGTTGATACTGGCTTTGATATTCACAAAATAGGTGCCCAATCGCTTCCAGTGTTTGAATTATATAGATAAGACAACTTGCTTGCTTGTCGCTTTCCTATATGCGGTTCATGGAACTTAATCCAAAGGACATCGAGTTTTCCTGTCTTCGTGTAGGCTTTGAGTATTCCATATGCACCATTGACCAAGTCATCCTGTGAATCATAGTTACAGGCATATATTTCAACCAACATTTCTAATTTGAGCACAAGCTGCAAAGGTAAAGTGACTGAATGTTCATGACGTGTCACATTTCCATGGTTGTCTTCTTCTAGGTCAATTGAATTGATGATGATATCATCACCATGCATGAGCGATAGCATGTGGCTGTTATGCATTGCAACATCCTTATTTATGTAGAACAGGTAAGGGAATGTTGGGTCTGTTGGTGCAGCCCGTAAGCACCTCGAATTGATATAGGTTAAGTCATCATATATTTGGCTGCTTGTGCACATTCTATTCAAAATTGCAATGAATGTTTCATGTGTTTGGTGCATTGTAGTATGCAACTCAAAGCATTTAATATTGTCTCTCTAGAAGTCATGGGTGACTGTTTCCATGTTAACGATAGGTTGTTCAAATATCAAAGAATCTTTGATGGGATATGCCTGGTAAAGATCCCCACATAATATCATGTCAATGTTTCCAAAGTATTTCGTGTGCACATCTTTTATGCTTCTTAGTCGGTTGTCAATGGAATACAAGAACTGACTCCCAATCAAAGATGCTTCATCTATAAAGACAAGTTGGAGTTCCTCATAAAGCTTAGATAATGCATCCAACATTTCCTTGCTAAGTGGAAGAAACTGTGACTTGTTAAAAGGCATTAAAAATGCAGAGTGGACTGTTGTTCCACCAACATTATATGCAATTTTTTTTGTGTATGCAACTATTAGGCCCTTTGGTTTCATAGGATCAGAGGAATTTTTTGAATCATAGATTCGTATAAGCATTTGGAACAGTGCTTTCACTGTGAATATCTTGCTTGTTTCTACTCTGCCTGTAAGGAACAAGTGCACAAGACTATCCATGTTCAAGCATTTTTTAAGAGCAATGTCCTTTAGAATTGTTTGTTGTTTGGGATTCAATAGACGTCTTATTCTGTGGTATTCATTATTTTCAATTAGGAAAGGATGTTTTGTGACTTGAAAACCAAGATTGATACGTTTTTCAATTCCACCTGCTAGAGGACAAGGCAAATCCCCTTGTAAGTCATAAGACTCAGAAGGAGTTCTGGTTTTTTTTCGGTTTGTGAATGTCTCATCATGATCACCAGGGTTTTCTAGGTCATTAAGTGCAACTTCTAGATCACCCCATGTTGGATTAACATTGTAGGTAAATCTAGCTTCATTGATGTGCACTATAGTCTCAGACGCAACATATGAAGCCTCCCATGTAGAGAAGTTATGTTTTAATGTCTCTTCATTTTCATTGAACGGAACGTACAACAACAATTTTTCTCTACAATAGTTTTCATAGTCACAATGTGCATTGTATTTGACAAACCATATCACAGAGGGTTTTTTTATTTTTGATATGGGTGCACCATTTTTTTGTAATGCGATACGAATTCTGCTAAGCAGATATGCCTAATATGAGATGGACACTGGAGGTGATAATCAACAATAGAGTGACATAACACGTCTTCTGAATTGTCAGGCTCTTGTTGTAGCAAAACCGGTGGTTTAAGCACAAATGTGCGTTTTTCAAGTGGAGATGTGTTTATGAAGACACATTTTCTTGAACCACAAGTGAGGGCCAGGGAAAGTGCAATGTGAACTGCTTGCTGAGCAGACATTTGTTGAAGATTAAGCAATGTATTGCCAAGTGTGCGTATCATTTGTATGGCATCAATATGACTTCTTTCATGTTCTTTGCGTATTCTTCTGAATGCACTTGTCATAGATTTGTCAACCTTTGTCATATACGAGGTACATTTTTGTTGAAGATTAAGCAATGTATTGCCAAGTGTGCGTATCATTTGTATGGCATCAATATGACTTCTTTCATGTTCTTTGTGTATTCTTCTGAATGCACTTGTCATAGATTTGTCAACCTTTGTCATATACGAGGTACAATATGATGTTGCAACATATGCATTGAGCACGTACTGTGCATCTGTATTTTCTTTCCACATAACTGGCATGTCCTTGGAGAAACTGTTGTTCCAAATATGGGAAAGTTTTCGTTTAATGAAAACTATCGGTTTCCTAAGCGTACATTGTATGGCTTGGATGTACTCATCTTTTGACATATTTACCTCTGTCAAAAAGGCATCAAAGCTCATCAGCTCGTCAAATTATCCTTGTTCTAGAAATGTGAACAAGGATTTAGATTTCTCAACAACAACATTGTCTTCTAAACTAAGTGGCTCTTTGATTCTTGTAGCTCTCATTGGCGGCACGGGAAACTTGTATCTGCAATGCGAGTTTTTTTGTTTTCTACAACTTCTTGTATGGCAATGTCTATGGACTTTGGCAAGTTCTGGATCCAAATGATCTGTATTGCATGTTATGTATTTATCCACAAATTGTTTGATCTCTAAATTGTTATCATCTCCATAGACTGGTGCACCCTCTATCCACAACAGTGCATGGTCATGTTCATTTCCCCTATTCTCGAATTCAGTCACAAAAAAATAGTCCGATATTTTTCCGAAAAACGTTTCATCATGGCATATCAATTGTCTCAAAGCATTTATTCTATGTCTATAGTAGCGAGTACATGTCACTGGGTCTTTTCTTATGAGGTAGTCAATGTCATTATTTTCCAGTGTATCGGTTTCTTTTTTACATTTCCTGTTCCTATGTAGGTCAGATAAAACAGCCACCAATGGATCCCAACAATGCTCTGCACTTGTAAATGTGATGAAAAATGTTGGTGGTCCTAATTGCCAGATCATTGCAAAAATATTTTTTTTGTTTTGTTGCAAATAGTCAGGAGAGGTGCGAATGTTTTTGAAGTCTATGTATCCAATATCAGATTTCAGAATTTCTTCTAGGTTTACTTTGTACTTCACATCCTTGGCCAACAACTTTCTTCCTTGTAACTGGCCTTTTCTTATTCGGACCCACATGCAGGACAAAACTTGCTCTGTTATTATGCACATTGTTTTGAAAAACAATTTTTTTATGTGACAGGAGAAGTAACCGATTGAATGTAGCAGCTCCCATCAGACTATTTTATGATAACTGAATCATTCTATAATATCAGTGGCACGTGGATCTCCATAGAAGAGTGTTGGAAAGTTCATTTCCTTAGCGAAATTTCCCTTGAATATTCCAAGTGGACACTGCCCCTCGGCATGTGCAATTTCGAAAATTTTGTCTTGCAAGTCACGAATGCACTGTGAATCGGTGAATCCATGCACCAATGTTTCAGCAGGTGTTTCATTCTCCGATTCATCACTTGTATCAAATTCACTATGATTTTCGAGAGTGTCTGCAGAGTTGCCATCCTCGTCTGCAAGAACACTATTCCAGTTGCCATTTATACGAATGTTTTGTGCTTTGTTCAGGGCCCTGGAACATAATTCCTTTAATGATTTCATAACAGCATGCACACGCACTTTACTTGTCTGATAGGCATTTTTTTATCGCAGGCGTCTTTTCAGAGCCACAACAATTGTGATTGTATTGTTAATGAATTGTGGAAACACATTTTGCACAACATCTAGCTGAACAAGCACATTTATAATTGATCTTGTTAAGCCCATCTAGGGTCGTTTATAGCCCCAAGGTCCAATTTGAGCAAATGCAATTCGCAGAGACACAAGTCTCTCCTCAAGTTCCGTAAGTGCACTTACATCTGGTAGTAGTGTATTACATCTTATTTGGTCAAGGGTTGCAAACTGTGGCAGTTTTCCATTTTCAAGCGACCGTTTACATGGAAGACAAACTTTGCCACTGGAAAATGGTTTCTCGTGCGCTGTCAAGTGGAGGTATTCTCCTTGCAAATTAGGTGTGAAAGACTTAGTGTTTTTTGAAAAATTCAATTGTTCATAAATTGCACATGCAATGGAAGGAGTGTCTTTAATTTGTTTCATGTAGGTCTGTCTTGCATTTTTCTTTCTCAAGGAAGTATGGGTAGAAACTGTTTCCTGGTTTTCATTCGTAGTACTGCATGGTGTTTCTTGTAGACCACGAAATGTCACAGTTTCATGACCATTTTGGGATATGCGACCGTACCTGTTTCTGTTTTGTTCTGCATGAACAAATTTCTTTAGATTGTGATATGTGAGTTTCTCTCTAAAAGGAAGCATAGCAATGTATTTTTTTTCTCTCACGCATGACCTTTTTCAAGTTGTGGTAACTTACTCTACGTTTCTTGCCCAAGTGCACGATGAGTTGATGGCAATTGGGATGAATTTCACTCTGACTTAGGTTCTTATAAACTAGTCTACGTTTTTTGTTTAAGGCCTCTATGGCCTTATCACAACTGGGACAAATTTGACGCATAAATTTTTTCGGGTTGTGATAACTTACTCTACGTTTTTTTTTTAAGCCCTATATGGTCTCATCACAACTGTGATGAATTTCACACATGTTTTTTTTGTTCAAGCCTTGTATGGCCATATCGCAACCGGGAGGAGTCTCATTCTCACTAAAAAACATTCGACGCTTATGCAGATTCGATGTCGTTTGGGTGGCATGGACATTCAATCTTGAACCATCGATATGTCCAAGCAAAGGTTCATAATGGATATGTGTTGTACCTATTTTCAACAAGAGGATGTCAATTCTTCGATCACAATTTGATTCAGTAAACCAAGAATGGACAGTGCCATCTGGCAAGGCCGACCGGACCTGGATATTTACTCTGAATATCATAGACAACCATTGCAAATAGAATCTTCAACCCTCCACATCCCCTTTTTCATATGGAAGTACCATGTTCACAAGGTATTCCTACCAACTTCCAACTGCCGACATATTTTCTAGGAGATATGGGCAAAGATGTTGATACAAGCACCTAAAAGTCTGTTGGCTGCCGCCTATAATTGCATTGCAAAAGGACTGTACAGTGTAAAGCCACAACGACTGCACATCGAACTCCGCTGCCACCAAACAACAAATTGCATTGAACAAACTATCTCCACAACTAGACACAACATTTGTTTCCAGCTGTAAAGCATGACAATCTATGCGATGCAAAATTCATTTCCATTGCGATTCAAGGTCTTTGCAAATGACGAACAAGTAAATATGAGGCCCTTCAACATTGCATATGGAAATTTTTCTGTACAATAGTGGTTCATAATGACCACTCACGACATTGGCATCATGGAACAAGATGCAATATGGATTGTCAGATGCAGTTTTGTTGAATAGTAGATATATTGTTTTTCTTGTCAATGACCATATTCCAACTGATATATTGAGCTAGTTAGATAGCCACCGTATACAAAATGTATCTCCCCAAAGTCCCCTCTCATGTGCAGGCAGAACTGGAGATGCAGACAACCACATCTTTGAAAAATATGTAGCGACATCATGCATTCCATGTAACTGCCGAAGAAAATCAGATTCCGATTCGTATTCATAGGACTCCAAAGCCTCAACATCGCCATTTTAAAAACAACTCAAGAAATAATATATTAATCCATTGCGCAACTTGGTCTACAAATACCGGAAATGCAGTAGAACCTGGACTGTATTGAAAAGGCAATCCCCAACAGTATACGAGAATGCATCCAATCTAAAAAGGCCATTGCTATGCAAAACCACGTCAATGCTATCATGTATAATGGACTGTGTATCTATTTTATATGACTCAACATCTATTACTTCTTTCATCTCTTGAACTGTGATTTCGAAGTTGTTTGCTAGATACTTTCAGTTTGTATGAAAATAGAGAAAAGGATGGGAAAAAAATAAAAGGTAGCAAAAAAAAAGGAAAGCAAAATAGGAAAACTACAAGCACAGAACTGGGTACCAATCCCCGTATGTATCTTTCAACTTTATTCTTCTCAACTTTAGTCCTCCCTAGTCCCCATAGAAGATGAGAAGAAAACAAACCCACACTGGAAACTGATCCAAACAGAAGAAACAACACAAATAAATAACACCATAACTTTACTCAATAGAAAGAGAACAGGTGGACGCAGTTTTCCGACCCACAGAATAAAAACATTTCGTGCGTCTATACCCCGCCGGATGGTTCCCTCTTCTGATAGCTCTGAACTACTTTTCGTAAATCCCTCTGCATTTCAATTTTCAGAAAAGCTATAGACGTGGCAGCCGGCATATGAAGACGCATGGTTTCCAGGAACAAAAATTAAGAGCACATACAAACATGGTCTGCAACAGAATTTGGAGGCAGGGACTCCCACCATTGAAAAATAACAACAATAAGGAAACTTACCCGTCAACAAGGGATGAAAAGAGCTAAGCCCCAAAAACTGGAAACCGCAACAACATGTCCAAAAACTTGAAAAGTTGAAGAACAACAAACCAGTGAACAACCACGAAGAGGTTGAAATGCAACTGCAGGATCTCAACTTTGCAAAGTTGAATCAAACAAAAACAAGAATCATGGAACGAAGCATCGAACAAGCATTGACCACTGAAGCAGTGATGCCGACCATGAATGAAACTGTATTGCAACACATCTATACAATAAACATTTAAGACTGCCAGAGCTGTTAGGTAAACACTTAAGACTGTCAGGACCTTCGAAGGGCATAGCCCTGTGCAAGCATTTAATAAAAAATGCAGCATGGCAGGCCTTTTCTCTCGAAGCACGCAACAATAAAGCAAAAATCAAACATAGTAATATGGTACATAATGTATTCTAACTAACATAAAATGTTAAAGGAAACATTCGAACTAATGCTAGCATTAATCCACCTTCGACCAATGCATAATAAAATATATGATTCAAAAAGACCATATACGATCAAATACTTTGGATATGCCAAGATATATAACATTGGGAATAACGAAGCCGACAATAAGACCTCCAATCCGTTGTCCAATCAGATCTTGACAAACATGGTACTTTCTATTATATAAAAATCGATGTTTGCACTTCCCTTGTTCTAACAATAGATAATATGGAAATATTTCTGGTCAATGCACAATCTAATACCAGGTCAATGATTTATCGATCGCAATAGTCCCTCTATGCCTACGACAAGGACTAATAATACATTAAACTTTGAGCTTTCTATTATCGTTAGATCTTGTATAGTTTCATTCATGTTCAGATGGGTCATGGTGACTAATATCTTTATATATTGACAATGGTTCTGTTTTGTTTTCTGATTTATTTTAAAATGTTTATAGTCCCTTATTTATTTAATATTAACTGGGATCAACGTATATTGGCAGAAGACTTTATGGTTTCATAACATTGTATTTTTATGGAAGATACTAAATTGAGAAAGTATCCTTATTAGTCCCTGCCGTAGGCATAGAGGGACTATAACAATCGATAATTCGTTGACCTCGTATTAGTTTGTCCTTTGACCACAAATATTTACATAATATCTAATGTTGGAACTAGGGAACAAAAAACATTGATTTTTATATAATAAAAAGTACCATATATGTCATGATCTGATTGGATAACAGATTGGAGGTCTTATTGCCGGCTTCGTTATTCCCAATGTTTTATATGTTACCATATCCAAACTTTTTGATCGTATATAGTCTTTTTGAATCATATATTTTCTTATGCATTGCTTGAAGGTGGATTAATGTTAGCATTAGTTCGAATGCTTGTCTTAGCATTTTCTGCTAGCTAAATTTATCCCAATGTTTGATATGCTAGCGTATCCAAGGTTTGTCTATTTTTTATTATTATTAAGTACTTAACTTACGTAAAGAGGCCCGCTACATGCATTCTTTCTTAAATGTTTACACAGCGTGAGGCCTTTGGATGGTTCTGACAACCTTAAATATTTACCTAACAAGCTTTAGAGCTTTAAATGTTTACTTAACATGTATATCACGGAATAGGCTGGACATGAAAAATAAAAATAAATTTGAATAATTAATTGAATAAAATTTAACAAAACAATATCACATATTAATAATGAATAAGATATTTAATATTAATATTATATGATAGATATCATAAATTTAATTTATAGTTAATTTATTAATATTAATATAAAATAATATATACAAGTATATATCCATTTTAACTCTAGAGTCAAGAAGGATCAATTTTTAGGTACAAACCTTTATTATCATAAACAAAATCAAAATTCCAAAATTTCAAATTTACATTTAAAAACTTTAAAAATAATATTGAATAAAATTTAAATAATTGTTTATATTATTCTTTAAGTAAAAAATGTTATAGCATTATATAAATTACCATAAATCTTGGTACAATGTTATAATATTCTATAAATTACTCAATCTCATGTATATGACAGAATTGTTGGGTGCAAAATGTATATGACTGAAGTGTTGGGTGCAAGATGTATATCACGGAACAAGGGGGACATGAAAAAAATAAATAAAAATATGAATAATTAATTGAATAAAATTTAACAAAACATTATCACATATTAATAATGAATACCATATTTAATATTAATATTATAGAATAGATATCATTAATTTAATTTATAAATCTTGGTACAATGTTATAATATTCTATAAATTACTAAATCTCATGTTGTTGGGTGCAAAATGTATATGACGGAAGTGTTGGGTGCAAGATGTAGAACAAGCTGGACATGAAAAAAAAAAAATAAAAATAAAAATAAATGTGAATAATTAATTGAATAAAATTTAACAAAGCATGATCACATTTGAGTGCAAAATGTATATGAAATGTTGGGTGCAAAATCTATATCAGGGAAGGTTGATCATGAAAAATAAAAAATAAAAATAAATTTGAATAATTAATTGAATAAAATTTAACAAAACATTATCACATATTAAATTTTATTTCCTTTGACCATAAATATTTGCATAATATCTAATGTTGGAATTAAGGAACAAAAAACATTGATTTTTATATAATAAAAAATACCATATATGTATCTAATTGGATAACAGATTGGAGGTCTTATTGCCGTCTTCGTTATTCCCAATATTTTATATGTTAGCATATCCAAACTTCGCTATTCCCAATGTTTTATATGTTAGCATATCCAAACTTTTTGAATCATATACGGTCTTTTTGAATCATATATTTTCTTATGCATTGCTTGAAGGTGGATTAATGCTAGCATTAGTTCAAATGTTTGTCTTAGCATTTAGCGTATCCAAGGTTTGTCTATTTTATTATTATTATTAAGTACTTAACTTACGTAAATAGACCTGTCACATGCATTCATTCTTAAATGTTTACACAACGTGAGGCCCTTGGACGGTGCCACATGCATTCATTCTTAAATGTTTACACAGAGGGAGGCCCTTGGATGGTTCTCACAACCTTAAATGTTTACCTAACATGCCTCGGAGCCTTAAATGTTTTCTTAACATGTATATCACGAAACACACTAGACATGAAAAATAAAAATAAATTTGAATAATTAATTGAATAAAATTTAACAAAACAATATCATATATTAATAATGAATACAATATTTAATATTAATATTATAGGATAAATATCATAAATTTAATTTATAGTTTATTTATTAATATTAATATAAAATGGTATATACAAGTATATATCCATTTTAACTTTAGAGTCAAGAATGACCAATTTCTAGGTACAACCCTTTATTATCATAAACAAAATCAAAATTTTAAATTTACATTTAAAAACGTTAAAAGTAATATTGAATAAAATTTAAATAATTGTCTATATTATTCTTTAAGGAAAAACTGTTATAGCATTATATAAATTACTATAAATCTTGGTACAATGTTATAATATTCTATAAATTACTCAATCTCATGTATATGACGGAATGGTTGGGTGCAAAATGCATATGACGAAAATGTTAGGTGCAAGATGTATATCACGGAACAAGCAGGACATGAAAAATGAAAAATAAAAATAAATATGAATAATTAATTGAATAAAATTTAACAAAACATTATCACATATTAATAATGAATACCATATTTAATATTAATATTATAGAATATATATAATTAATTTAATTTATAAATCTTGGTACAATGTTATAATATTCTATAAATTACTACATCTCATCTTGCGGTCCCTACCAAGGACTCCGTAACCCGACTCCGTAATTGTTGGATGCAAAATGTATATCACTAAACATGAAAAGTGAAAAATAAAAATAAATTTGAATAAGTAATTGAATAAAATTTAACAAAACATTATCACATATTGATAATGAATAAGATATTTAATATTAATATTATAAGATAGATATCATAAATTTAATTTATAGTTTATTTATTAATATTAATATAAAATAGTATATACAAGTATATATGAAATGATCAATTTCTAGGTAGAAAACTTTATTATCATAAACAAAATCAAAATTTCAAAATTCCAAATTTACATTTAAAAACATTAAAAATAATATTGAATAAAATTTAAATAATTGTTTATACTATTTTTTAAGTAAAAAGTGTTATAGCATTATATAAATTACTATAAAATTTGGTACAATGTTATAATATTCTATAAATTACTAAATTTCATGTTGGGGGTCGGTAGGGTCGGACTAGTGATACATAAACATGACTATAAATGTGAACCAACGACTCCATAATTGTTGGGTGCAAAATGTATATGACGAAAGTGTTGGGTGTAAAATGTATATCATGAAATAAGCTGGACATGAAAAATGAAAAATAAAAATAAATTTGAATAATTAATTGAATAAAATTTAACAAAACATTATCACATATTAATAATGAATACATATTTAATATTAATATTATAGGATAAATATCACAAATTTAATTTATAGTTTATTTATTAATATTAATATAAAATAGTATATACAAGTATATATCCATTTTAACTTTCGAGGTAAAAACTTTTATCAATAATTAATTGAATAAAATTTAACAAAACATTATCACATATTAATAATGAATATTATATTTAATATTAATATTATACGATAGATATCATAAATTTATTTAGAGTTTATTTATTAATATTAATATAAAATAGTATATACAAGTACACATCTATTTTAACTCTAGAGTTAAGAATGATCAATTTCTAGATACAAACCTTTATTATCATAAACAAAATCAAAATTCCAAAATTTTAAATTTACATTTGAAAACATTAAAAATAATATTGAATAGAATTTAAATAAGCGTTTATACTATTCATTAAGTAAAAAGTGTTATAGCATTATATAAATTACTATAAATCTTGGTACAATGTTATAATATTTTATAAATTACTAAATCTCATGTTGCGGCTAGTGATACATAAACACTCTGTAATTGTTGGGTGCAAAATGTATGTGAGGGAAGTGTTGGGTGCAAAATATATATCACAAAACAAACTAAACATGAAAAATGAAAAATAAAATTTAACAAAACATTATCACATATTAATAATGAATACAATATTTAATATTAATATTATACGATAGATATCATAAATTTAATTTATAGTTTATATATATATATATATATATATTTTAAGTAAAAAAATAGGTCATAATATATTGATATTGCAAAGTTACAACGTGGCATTGAGGTGCCAGTTGTCCCGCCTGTTAAGGAAACCGAGACAACTGGCCATTCCAAGCTAGCTTCCAAACTCAAAATATTGGGTTGCCACCCTGCCCGAAGGAAACCAGGGTGCATGGCCAGTTTTATCATTAGTCTGATCATGCCTATGCTATCGCTACCATTGCTATGAGCTAGAAGAGCTATAGCTTTGTTATACATCAAAAAAAGAGTTTTGAACAGTGGTTGAACATGAGAACCTATTAACCGGTGTCCTCGTGGTCGTCCTTCTCCTTGCCGCGTCTAACTGGAATGGCGTAAACCTGAGCGCAGGTGGGGCATTGTCGCCTTGGGGTGGCGCTGGAGTAGGCGGCGTACAGCATGTCCAGGCGTTGGTTTATGTGGATGGCTCTAAAGATTTGGTCGTCCACCATGTTGCGGACTTCGAAAATCAGATTCAGGTGCTCCGGGTGAAGAAGTGGTGATTTTTGCTCTTCGTCCTCCTCCTGGTGTGCTTGCTGCTCGCGTTGCGGCCTCAATTCATCTAGAGCCTTGCAGATGTTTTCTTCGTTGCCTTCCAACATCTCTTCCTCTACCAGACAAGTTGTGAATTCCTCAACTGGAGTGCCACTGGGACCTTGTACAACTCTTGGATTGGGAATCAGTGTGTCTGCTCCAAAACACTCAGGGGGGTTCTAGTTGTCCGGAACCGTGAAAATGAGACTTTCAGAAAGATTTTGGGGGAATTCCTCCAGAGGAATCTCCTCAACATACATTTTGGGAGGCGTTCCTGTTCCTCTAGACTCTCTGGATCTCTTTCGCTTGGCTAAAACCAGAGCTTGCTCAAACTTCTTTTGCCTCTTCTGTCGTGAGTCGGCTGCATACCACCCTACGCCTCTGCGAGGCCTTCCCCTTGCTCGTGGCATGTTTAGAACTAGAACTAGAGCCAGAATGCCCCCTGCGCTGTTGTTCTCACTCGGCTCTGTAACCTTCCAATTCATCCCAAAGCCACCGATAATGCTGATAAGGGAGAAAATGGTGGCTATAGCCATTAAGGTTGTGGTCTTAATGCTCTGGCTGGCCGGTCTTCTCGCGCGAGTGAGAGGCCTCATCAAATGGTGGAGGCCGACTGAGTTGATGCCCATCATAAATATCAAGAATATGAGGGCGAATGGCCACCATTAATGGCCCCTCATGGCACTGCTCCACGTACCCCTCCTCTTCCGCATGGCACCCCATCCAGGTATTTATAGTTTATTTATTAATATTAATATAAAATAGTATATACAAGTATACATCCATTTTAACTTTAGAGTCAAGAAAGTTCAATTTCTAGGTACAAACCTTTATTATCGTAAACAAAATCAAAATTTCAAACTTACATTTAAAACTATTAAAAATAATATTGAATAAAATTTAAATAATTGTTTATACTATTTTTTAAGTAAAAAATGTTATAGCATTATATAAATTACTATAAATCTTGGTACAATGTTATAATATTTTATAAATTACTAAATCTCATGTTGTGGTTGGTAGGGGTCAACTCGTGATACATAAACATGATAAATGTAAACCCGCTACTCAATAATTGTTGGGTGCAAAATGTATACGACGGAAGTGTTGGGGGGGTCGAACTTGTGATACATAAACATGATAAATGTGAACTCGCTACTCCATAATTGGTGGGTGCAAAATGTATACGATGGAAATGTTGGGTGCAAAATATATATCAAGGAACAAGCTGGACATGAATAATGAAAAATAAAAATAAATAGAGACAAGAAGGATCAATTTGTAGGTACAAACCTTTATTATCATAAACAAAATCAAAATTCAAAATTCTTAATTTACATTTAAAAACATTAAAAATAAAATTGAATAAAATTTAAATAATTGTTTATAATATTATTTAAGTAAACAGTGTTATAACATTATATGAATTACTATAAATATTGCTACAATGTTATAATATTCTATAAATTACTAAAGTTCATGTTGCGGACTGAAGGGTCGGACTAGTGATACATAAGCTAACTATAAATGTGAACCCGCTGTTCCACAACCCATAATTGTTGGGTGCAAAATGAACAAGCTAGACATGAAAAATGAAAAATAAAAATAAATTTGAATAATTAATTGAATAAAATTTAACAAAACATTATCACATATTAATAATGAATAAGATATTTAATATTAATATTATAGGATAGATATCAAAAATTTAATTTATAGTTTATTTATTAATATTAATATAAAATAGTATATACAAGTATATATCCATTTTAACTCTAGAGTTAAGAAGGATCATTTTCTAGGTACAAACCTTTATTATCATAAGCAAAATCAAAATTTCAAATTTACATTTAAAAACATTAAAAATAATATTGAATAAAATTTAAATAATTGTTTATACAATTCTTTAAATAAAAAGTGTTATAACATTATATAAATTACTATAATCTTGGTACAATGTTATAATATTCTATAAATTACTAAATCTCATGTTGAGGTCGGTCAATCTCGTGATACATAAGCATGATTATAAATGTGAATCCGTGCCAACCCTGACTCTGTAATTGTTGGGTGCAAAATGTATATGACGAAAGTGTTGGGTGCAAAATGTAAACTCGACATGAAAAAAAAAATGAATAATTAATTGAATAAAATTTAACAAAACATTATCACATATTAATAATGAATACTATATTTAATATTAACATTATAGTATATATATCTTAAATTTAATTTATAATTTATTTATTAATATTAATATAAAATAGTATATACAAGTATATATCCATTTTAAACATTAGAGTCAAGAATGATCAATTTCTAGCTACAAACCTTTATTATCATAAACAAAATCAAAATTTCAAAATTTCAAATTAAATTTAAAAACATTAAAAATAATATTGAATAAAATTTAAATAATTGTTTATAATATTCTTTAAGTAAAAAGTGTTATAGCATTATATAAATTACTATAAATATTTGTACAATGTTATACTATTTTATAAATTACTATAAATCTTGGTACAATGTTATAATAATTTATAAATTATTAAATCTCATGTTGCAATTGATGGGGGTGGGACTAGTGATACATAAGCATGACTATAAATGTGAATCAACGTCTCCTTAATTGTTGGGTGCAAAATGTATATCACAGAACCAACTACACATAAAAAATGAAAAATAAAAATAAATTTGAATAATTAATTGAATAAAATTTAACAAAACATTATCACATATTAATAATGAATAAGATATTTAATATTAATATTATCCGATATCATAATTTTAATTTATATTTTATTTATTAATATTAATATAAAATAGTATATACAATTATATATCTATTTTAACTCTAGAGTCAAGAAGGATCAATTTCTAGGTACAAAATTTTATTATCATAAACAAAATCAAAATTCAAAAATTCTTAATTTACATTTAAAAACATTAAAAACAATATTGAATAAAATTTAAATAATTGTTTATACTATTCTTTAAGTAAAAAGTGTTATAACATTATATAAATTACTATAAATCTTGGTACAATGTTATAATATTCTATAAATTACTAAATTTCATGTTGTGGTCCGTCCAGACTAGTGATACATAAACATATGACTATAAATGTGAACCCGGGACTCCGCTGGGACTCAAGGACTCAGCCAACCCGCCACTCAGAACAAGTTGGACATGAAAAATGAAAAATAAAAATAAATTTGAATAATTAATTGAATAAAATTTAACAAAATATTATCACATATTAATAATAAATACGATATTTAATATTAATATCATAGGATAGATATCATAAATTTAATTTATAGTTTATGTATTAATATTAATATAAAATAGTATATACAACTATATATCCATTTTAACTCTAGAGTTAAGATGGATACATTTCTAGGTACAGACCTTTATTATCATAAACAAAATCAAAATTTCAAAATTGCAAATTTACATTTAAAAACATTAAAAATAATATTGAATAAAATTTAAATAATTGTTTATACTATTTTTTAAGTAAAAAGTGTTATAACATTATATAAATTATTATAAATCTTGGTATAATGTTATAATATATTATAAATTACTAAATATCATGTTGTTGTTGGTCGGGGTCAGACTCGTGATACATAAGCATGACTATAAATGTGAACCCGCGACTCCGTAATTGTTGGGTGCAAAATGTATATGACAGAAGTGTTGGCCAAAATGTATATCATGGAACACGGTGGACATGAAAAATGAAATATAAAAATAAATTTGAATAATTAATTGAATAAAATTTAACAAAACATTATCACATATTAATAATGAATTCGATATTTCATATATATATTTTTTAAATAAAAAGGGTAGGTCCTGTTATATTAATATTGCAAAATTACAGAGTTTTGTTGAAGTGCTAGCTGTCCCGCCTGGAAAGGAAACCGAGACAGCTAGCCATTCCATGCTAGCTTCCAAACTCAAAGTGTTAATCTGCCATCTTGCCCGAAGGAAACCAGGATGCATGGCCAACCTTAGTATTAGTCTGTTCTTTACTATACTACCGCTATTATTGTTATAAGCTAAATGAGCTACAACTCTGGTTTGCATAAAAAGAAAAGAGTTTCTAACAATAAACAAACAGGAAAACCTCTTAGCCGGTGTCCTCGTGGTCGTCTTTCTCCTTGTCGTGTCTGACTAGAATAGTGTAGACCTGCGTGTAGGTGGGGCATTAACACCTTGGGGTGGCGCTGGAGTAGGCGACGTAAAGCATATCCAGGCGTTGATTGATGCAGATGGCTCTGAAAATTTGGTCATCCACCATGCTGCGTACATCAAAGATTAATTTTAGGTGCTCCGGGTGAAGAAGTGGTGGCTGGTCCTGTGAGTTCTGCAGAATGGAGGAGAGGGGAGCTTCCATCCGTGCGTTGGCCTCCTCCTGGTGCTCTCGCTGCCTACTCTGCTGCTTCATTTCCTCAGGAGGTTCATCGGCTGTGATGCAAATGTTTCTTTCTATGCCTTCATGTATCTCTTCCTCTACAAAGCAAGGTGTGAATTCCTCATCTAGAGTGCCCCTGGGACCGTGTACAACTCTTGGAACAGGGGTCATGGTGTCTGTTCCGAAACAAGCGGGGGGATCTCAATTGTCCGGAACCGTGAAGAGGAGGCTCTCTGAGTAATTCTGGATGGATTCCTCTAGAGGAATCTCCTCAACATACACCATGGGAGGCATTCCAGTTCTTCTGGTCTTCCTGGGTCTCCTTCTCTTAGCTAGAGTCAGTGCTCTCTCAAATTTCTTTTGCCTTTTCCTTCGCGAGTCAGCCGCATACCACGTTGCGCCTTTGCGAGGCCACCCCCTTGCTCTTGGCATGCTTAGAAATAGAACTATTGCCTAAATGCCCACTGTGAGGTTTTCTCTGTTCCTGCACCTCAAAGGTTCATCCTTCAACTCTGCAACCTTCTGATTCATCCCAAAGCCTCCAAGGCTGTTGATAAGAGCGAGAATGATAACTATAGCCATTAAGGCTACAATCTTAATGCTCTGATCGGCCATTCTCCTCGCGCAAGTGAGAGGCCTCGTCATATGATAAAGGCCGCCTGGGTTTGTTCCCATCATAAATGGCGAGGAGATGGGGGCTGGTGGCCACCATTAATGGCCCCACCTTGCGCTTCTCCACGTGTTCTTCCCTCTCCGCATGGCACCCCATCCGGGGAATACAATATTTCATATTAATATCATAGGATAGATATCATTAATTCTACAATCTTCCATCTTCTTGGTTCAATTCTCTTCACATTGATTTCTACAAATTGTATCCAAGATGGTATCACCAAATAATTGTAATAACAATTAAGTTGTTCTGGGTAAATTAACTTTTAATTAACTCAACAAATTAACTTTTAATTTTGCAGGTAAATTAACTCTTAGGCAGGGACTAATCTACCATGCAACACTTGTTTGAGATTTCCATTTGATAACTTGAAATAATGTTTTAATGGTAATAAGTGTCTCATATACTTTCTCTCTAAACAATTCATTGGTTCTCGATGCCAAATTGATTTGATTAATCGTGCAATATTCAGTTACTATTGTTTGCAACATATAATGTTGGTTGAATGGTAAGCTTATCCTACTGCCTAGGGACTGAAACAAGAATATGCACATGATTTTATCCGTTGGTATTATATCAACTATTAATGAATTTGATGGGTTTATTAAGATGCAATGATATGGAATGAACTAAGGTAAAATCTTGTATGAAGCCACGAGAAAGAATAATTATATTCACCTAATTATGAATAGTATCCTTTTTAAAGAAGCCAGGAAAATATTCCATGAGGCATGCTATTTTCAATAAGTAGTTATACCATTGCATTTTAAGAAATATTTCTTACATTTACAAAAAAAAAAATTACAATTGGGAAACCAAAAAATGGAAGAATATAAATAATAAGTTTTATAATCTCTTTTGAAGTACTACTAAATCATAAATAAAAGCGGAGTACTTTGTGCAATCCAAAGATTGGGCATTTTTTATTATTATCAACAAAGCTCCTTTTTCCAACCATTGATGACAAACCTCGCCATTCCATACTAAACTAAAAATAGAAAAAGAGCTAACCTCATATTCAAAAACAATTTTACACCTCGGTTTCCACAAATCAAATAACACCATTATTCTCAAACAATGCCAAAGCCCAACAAAAGTAGTACAAACAAGAGTGCAACCATCCCCAAACAACGTTGCTCACCAATGAACCTTTCTTTGAAGAAGCATCGAATGATGATGTTCAAACCAACTCCAACAACGCCTGGAAAACTGACAACCTCAAAAGATATGCCTAACTATTTTCGGACACTAACAAATAGGACAAAGGCCATCCAATAGACAAGTATTGGCCAAACTAGCATTAGATAAAATCCCCTGATAAATGACAAGCCAAGAAAACACTCATGGATTATAGGTAAGTCATACGGTCCAAACACTATGCAAGCACTTCGCTCAACACTCCTTCTAAACATACCATGAACCTCCAATGGATCCTTAGTGAGAGAACCATATAACTAATGAAGACTAAGCACCTTGCCCACAACCACCTCCTACTTATGGAAGTCAAAATAAAACTTGGACCCCTCATCCTCGTCTTGGATACAAATGAATACTAGCACCTCGAGCTATGTAATCATCTCCTCATCTCACTACCATCTCCAATTTCACAACCTCGTCTTGATGGACAACATTATGAGTGTCCTCTTTAAGAAAGTGCCATCTTCCTCCAAGATATGTCAAGCCACTTGCAGGTCCTTCATCCTCTTGCGAGCCGTCATCCTGCCCCAACCTCTCATGAACTTCACATTATGAAATACAATGGTGTCTCGCCAAAGGATTCACCCCAATGCACTGAATGGTTGTTGAGAAAGGTTCCAAGCCTAATAACCAAGGGCTTGGAAATCCTTTGACTCTAAATGTGACACATGCAGTTTGTTCATCGGGGCTATGGATGTTCGTTGGTAGTGAAGCAAGGTCTATGACATCATGGTGACTCCATAGAGGCTATGGATGCTCACGGGAAGTGGAGCAACACCTGAGGCATAACATATATGCACATGATGAAAATACTTTATGTCCCAAACCTATATCAACGTATGATGGAGATGTCAACCAGGATCATTGACACAGTTTAAAGAAATATATCTCATCATCTTCATCCTCTTATTACAATAGACGAGCTCCATTATCTGAGATGCAAGCATTACCAGTGAACCCACCATGATGAAATCTTTCAGATATTTGTTGCACACTTATTTTAGAATGACCCCGAAAGTAATAACATGACGTTCTGCATTTTATGCTCATAAGTCAAGGAAAACCAACAGAGATTTTGGCTTCATCTAGTGTGTCGCCAATCGTTGAGGCCTCAACAACTTCCTCAACAACAACTAGCAGAGATGTCGGTTGGTTGTTTTCACTGAATAATATCTCTCAACTATATACGGATGATCACAATTCCAATGGATAGATTGAGAGCCTATATAACACAAATGTCGCGGGAGTTGATGAAACTGAATTCATGTAAAGCAGTGACAAGAACGAGGCTTG
Source organism: Picea sitchensis (assembly GCA_010110895.2). NCBI lineage: Eukaryota > Viridiplantae > Streptophyta > Pinopsida > Pinales > Pinaceae > Picea > Picea sitchensis. Next base: position 513,181 of record SNQJ01S0000555.1, read on the forward strand.
AACTTTTATTAAAAAATGTCTTTTCTTGTAATTTTGGGTACTGGTCAAAGTGGATTTTTCTCCTCTAAAACAATCCAATTATTTGTTTTGCAGGATTATGAATCCAATGCCACTGACGAAATCGAAATCAGAGGTTCAAAACTACCAAAACGATTACCAGGGATTTCTCGTCAAGCGAACCTCATTAACCATAAAACCACTAAAATGCTTGAATGAAATTGTAAGTTCTCTCATTAGAAACCTCTCCATATGCTTTCCACATAAAAAAACATGACATATCGTATGGGCAAATTATGGATCTTTTAAATCAAGTTAGTCAGGCTAAAAACCATCTATTCCAACATTATTTTGGGCACCAATACACAATGTGATATTATAAAAATAGATTAAATATGGAAAATTTATTAAGATAATTTTAAGGATTAAAATAAGCTTTAATATAAGAAAGAGGGGTTTTAATTAATTTAATTTTTTTTTTAGCAAAATTAATATAAGGAAAAAGGATTAAATAATACCTTTAAGCAAGGGCGTGTATGTGGGTAAAGTCAAAGTTTAAATCATATGGTTTAAAATATACACAAGACAAGGAAGGAGCGTGAGGTGGCAAGGGGGGTCATAAACCACACGACCCCCTCCTATTAATGTTTCAACAACTTTCAAATATCCTATCTCCCACAATTGCTACATTTCGGACACTTCAACACATGGATGATTTTAGGGGCTAAATTTCGCTCATGGGCTAATTTTCCATGGTTTTTCCAAAAACGAGATTCGCTATTTTAAAAATTATTCGCCCAAATTCTATAGAATAAAATTATTTTACCTTAAAAATCGCCAAAATTTTATAAAAACTATATAAAATCCTTAGAAATTTGAATATTTTTACAAAACTATCGCCAATAATTTATAGTTGGCATATGAAGGATTAGTAAGATTCGCCAAGGATTCTACATTTTAAAATAAATTTTCATCCTTAAAATCATCCCTGCTTCAACATCTCAAGATTTATCTCGACCCCTGATATGCTGCTAACCTTTAAACATTTCAAAATTTCTCAAGATCCCCAATACATGCGTCAACCCATTATAAACATTTCGAATTTGTTCCCACCCCAATACACCGGTCCTATTTTAACAATTGAGATTAGTTTCAACACTCAGATATGCCAACTAGCTCATTACATTTTAGCGTCGACAATATATGGAAGTCAACGATTGAAATAGTGTTAAGGTAATAAGCAGGTTGTCTAAACATTTTACATTTTTTTTTTTTGGAATTCGATGATATAAATCTAAATGAAATTGCAATTTTTTGTTGTTTAAATTGTATTTTTTTAATGCATAAATGGATTCAACTTGGTGAAACACCCTTGGGGCACTAGGATTATACAGACTTAGTCACTCAAATCTACAGATCCAACAATTTCTTACTAGATTTCAAGCAAAATTAAACAGAAAATATCCTTGGAAAAAGACCAAAACATAGAACGTTTAGACTAACGTAATAAACAAGATTAATATTTTAATAAGAATAATAATAATAATCTTTTTTTAAGGTCACGACCAAGTCAGACACCAAATTGGTGTATGAAACCCCCTTATTTGTGTAAAAAGACACCCCCTAAAATTTACAAAGATATACATACTCTACCCTACCTCCCTATTACCCCTATTACATCATTTAATGTGTCCCTAGCACCTTACATTATTCATACTTCCTTTTCCATGTAACGACTCTTGTCCCCCTTTAAAAGTCTTGTCAGTACATTAACATTATCTCGTGTGCCAAAAAAATTTGACCTTCATCTTTTATCGATGCCTTTTCAAAATATTATATCCTTCTAAACCCACAATACGCCAACGCCATGTGAACATTTGAGTGTCTTATGTTCCCCATTGTTTTGGAACTCCAACAAAATATTTAACCCTTCTCACCCAACGTCGTTTCAACGCTCCACCACAATCTCGAACCCATCTCGACCTCCAACGTTTCAGCCCTTTTCAAACATCATGTAATCTCTCGTAAACGCCAAAATACAATGTGATCCAAAGATTTTGAACACCAATACACGTCAACCCCCTTAAATTGTTCTCCGTTCCATTTTTTACATGTCGACCTACGAGTGAAAATGATGAATAAGACCCGGTCCATCGAGGCACAGACAAACAAACTATAAGGACAGATTCCAACCAAGGTTTACGAGGATTGGGAGAGAATGAAAGTGTTTCTGAGCATGTCATGAAACTCGAGGTGTACTACCCCAAACATTGGCAGGAAGTACAACCCAACGCGTCGGACAAAACCTAGATATTAGATTTTTTTTCCCCTTAACTTTTGACTCTGAGCTCCATTTTGCGCGTTCCTTATACAGTTGGAAAGGTCTCGTCAATCTCTACAACTTCCCAGTTATAGGTTTTTGGATATTCCTCACCATTTGTCCCATACTTTCAAATTTTAATATTGGTGTATTGTCAGCAACCCAAGAATCTGATAACACAACATTTCAATGAGGATGTCAGCGAAACTGGAGATTAAATGTAAGGAAGTACATATAAAATTCTTACTCAATTGCCAATTGAATTTGATATGTTTAAATGCACGTTTTTTAAGTATGTTTGGCAGTTTTATATTGACAACTCATATATTTTGTGGTAAATGGCACCGAGGTACCAGTACTAAAAGAATATCATACTCAAGGACTTGAATAAATAATGTATGAAGAAGCGGACTATAGATATATGGATGCTATACATCAAGACAAACAAGACCTACTAATACACAACAGTCTCTCCATAAACGTTATCTATAACAAAGGATGAGATACCAACACACAAACAACATTCAACAAACGAGAATCAAGCTCAAATGACATAGGATGAAGTACAGATCTCATGATAGGCAAGTCATAGGCATAGAGGCAAAAGAGACCCATAGTGTGCAAGTTATTGACCACATTATACAATGCGAACTAGGGCTAAAACCCATGATGGCCCACAAGCACTAAAAGGACAAATTCGAAATGTGAATGTAAATGATGTAGGAGAAAGAAAATTATGATTTTTCTATTGTTAGTATTTCCTCATCATTGCATAGAGGATAGAGACAAAAGTTTTTAAATTGAAGGTCAAGAGTGAGGAAGGTGGAAGGCCAAGACTCAGGGTGAATTTCAATAAATAGGAGGACTGCACTCTAATTCGAGGATTTTAGCTCTTTGAGATTTCGTGTACTACTACTAAAACTTTAATGAGGAGAAGCCTTCTTGGCCGAGCTCTTTTCTGAAGAACTTTGATTTTGGTGTTGCACTTGTTGTGAATTGTGTTGCTACCTTTTTCTCAACAATAGAGTTATGTAATAATGTATCTCGCATTATAGACTTTTCTTATGTGGTTCTGTTGCATTTTTATTTTTGTTCTTCAAGAAATATTTGTCTAAATATGTGAACATAGGACTATAAATAATTGTTTCAATGCTAGACTATTCTAGGTTTGCAGTTATTTACCCATATTATTGTCTTTGCTCTGTGTGAACTATTTCCCGGGCCATTGATATGAGCATGTGTTGTTTTGTGTTTACTCTCCTTTTAGCTTTACTTTCATCCATGCATTTTCATCTTACATTAGTTTAATTTCATTCTTTAGCTTAGAAATCGTCACTGGTGGATCATGCTCCGACTGGTAAACCCCAAACCAATAATGGTTGTCGTGCCAAAATCTGGATGGATTTCCTATTCCAAATGGTGTGAGGTCTAATTGAGACTTCTTACCGAAGGTAACCCTGATGTTGATCAAGGTCACATAGACCATGTCAACATGAGGTTTGTATGTGAATTAGAGATAGCGATAACAAGACAATGCATATAAGTATTTTGGACTTGGGAGGCCTATAAGAGGGAGAAATATATGTTTCCTTTTCTTTTTACTATGGATACCCATTCCCTTTTGATGAATGTTGTCCTTCTCAAGTTTTATGAGGGGGTTACATCCCTCAATGGGAACACCACATTTTTCAGTCAATTGATCCATCATTCGGATATTGCTAGAGAAGCATTTAGTGTTGGGCCCATTTTATGGTAATAGCCCATAAAGGATGACACTTACTTCATAAACAATATATCTAGGATGGGGTACCATGTTCCCAATTTCCCCATGTGTTGTACGGTTTTACAACATAGACTCAATTGACATATGTTCAAAATGATGTTGGAGAGAACATTACTAACTCTTGTGAGTTCCAAGTTACCAGAGAATAGTTGACTATGCATGCTTTTAGGTTCAATGATGTGAGATGTGTGCGACTTATCATATTTGTAGTGACACACCATACTATTTATGGGTAGCACATCAATTGTGCCTTGTTGCATTGTGTAGGTACCCTGATTGAGTAGCGAACATTGTCTATCTGGTCCATTATTACATTGAGGCTATTTTGTATTGCTTTGGACTATTGTCGCAGTATGAGAGAGGGAAAATATCTCTTCCCCTTTGCATTAGAGTTGCTTGATATATTTTTTGAGAGGTTTTGGTGACTTGGTGGTCATTTGACTACCTCCCTCCTACATCAACACTTGACCTACATGGGGGGGAAATGTTTTCCAAGAGGGGTTAGTAGTTATGGCCATGTAGGCATATATCTACTAACATAATTTATTTGTTAGGTAGTAGGACAATCGTGTACTCAATTGTGTGTCATGTAAGGATGGACTAGCGAGGATCAACGAACCTCCCATTTATTAAAACCAAACCACTATGTGAGAGGGGTAATATTCTTGTGAAGTTTTGATTAGTCTTGTAAATAATTTTTTATTGAATTTAATGCATGTGTTATTGAATATGATATTTTATTCAAATTTTCTATTTGTTGTCGACTATTTTACACATATTTCTCTGGCTAGTGATGACATGCCTCCTCCTCATCTTAATGGAGATATGGTTGAGTGGTATTACTCTAAGGGGGCATATATGGGATTAGGTGTATATGAAATGGGGTAAATGTATATGTAATAGTGGTCATCCTAATAAAGGGGCCACATGTGCAATGTGTAAATAAGTATGTATAGATATTATGTAGTCATTATCGAGGGAACACGTGGTTTGAATGTATGAATGCATTAGGGTATTTGGGGGAGGTTCTCCTATTCTTTAAAGAATTATTGTGTAACTCATATCCCTTGTCTATGTTGGATTTGTGATTCATTCTCACATCTGGTGTACATGGTGTATACTATGGTTTCTTATGATATTTTAAGGTGTTGGTTCATAACATTTGGTTTCATAACATATGATCCTAGGGTTTTGCTACTTCAAACGAGTTATTTTGGAATTTTTGTTATAAAACATTTTGGGGAATTTTCACACATTGTAGTATTTGCAAGACTGAGGGTACATAGTGCAGTACATGTGGTAAAAATTTCAAGTTCCGATTCACTATACTTTCTGAAATATAGGTTGTGAAAATTAGGGTTTCTTGACTAGCCCCAAAACTAGTCTCAAAAGGGTATTATGGGTAAAACAGTCATATATGATTCTAAAATTATTCAATTTGAGTGCCACTAGTTTCAATGGAAAGAGAACAAACTATTTTGTTTCATATCAAAAATTTGGGAGCATATCATAAAAATTGGACACGTGACATTCTGTAAAATTCGCTCTCTAGAAAGGGCCAAAAATCAACAAGTTTTGGCAAAGTTTCCATAACTTTCACTTGGCACATAAAAATTTGGTCAAACTTATGGAATTGCAAAGAATGCATATTAGAATACCATGGGTCAAATTTTCAGACTCATAAGGGTTGAAGTTTCAAATATGTATTAGGGGAAAGGTCAGCCAACAAGAGAGTCTGCAAATCAGGGTTTTAAAAGGTATGTTAACTTAAAATTATCATAACTTTTGATTGGGATGTCTAATTGAGGTGATTCAAAAGGAATTAAAAAGAGAAAACACAAGATATTATATTGGGAAAATTATGATAACTATATTGGATCAATATTTCTAATATATTTAATTTGGGAGTTGGGGATTGTGCTTAGACCTCACTTAAGAGACAATGGTAATACCTACATTTTCAAGAGATAAAGATAAAGATGAAATCAATCCCATGGAATGGCTGGGGATGGAAAAGGAATATTGTAAAACTTCTTTTGGGTAAAGTCTTCATTTTATGGTGAAGCTCGAGAGTGGTGGTGGAGTATTAATAAAAATATTATATGAAATTCCACATGGGAAGTATTTGAAGAATTGTTCTAAAAAAATGGATCAATGACTTCAAAATGGAAGCAATGCATAAAATTTAAGACGAGTTAAAAGAAAAAACAAAAGATATAAAGAAGAAGGGTGGTGAACCATCTAAGATACAATACCTTAATGAAACACTCGTTAAGGAGGTTCAAAAATTAAATAGGGAAAGAGTAGCAAAGAGAAGTGGGAAAAGGATGAGTCAAGGGAAGAATTGAAAAAAAAAGGTGAAGAAATATGTAGATTATGAAACCATAATAAAAATAACTACTAGATGAGGTCAAGACATTGAAATAAGAAAAGAAGCATCGTCAAAATCAAGGAAAAAAAAGGATCTTGGATGAAGAGAGTATCAAAAGACTTGAAGAGGAAACTTGCAAGAAAATTGAAGAATCCCTAAATATGGATGAGGTAAAATAAAAAATGTAATCTAGAATTGAAGAAGGAAGAATAAATTGATGGAAAATTTCACCATTCATCTTTAGAAAGAGAAGGAAGTCAAGATTTAAGAAGGTCACTAGAAAATACTTAAAAAAGTGGATATTCAACTTGACAATGTCAAAGTCAAATGTGATGGAATTGTCTCAAAAATAGGTAGTATCAAAGACCAGACACAAAGGATAAAGGATGCCACTGGAAAAGAAGATTGGTGATATGGGTGTGCAAAGTGAAGGAAAACCATCAAATATGAAACCATATCGACATCCTCATTACCAAGAAATATCTTGTGGATGACAAGAAGATCAATATGAGCATTATCAAGGAAGAAGATGGAATGTTCATCAATATTCATGGAACAAGGAACACAAAATCATTATTCAACGAGATATTATCAAAGACCAACAACTACAACAAATTAGAAAAGTTACAACAACAATACATGAAATCAAAGAAAAGTAATGTATGCAACAATGAGGCATCAAGAACGAAAATAATCGAGTTTAGATGGATGGATCGTCATCAATGGAAATAATAAATAAAGAACATGAGAAAATCATATTGCTTGGTTTCCTCACATGTGAAGCCTTTAACTACAAAGCTTTGAGGACAAAGCTTTTTGAAGGAGGGTACTATGGTGTGACCCTAAGGGGGGCATATATGGGGATAAATGTATATGATATGACCCCAACAGAGGAATATATGGGGTTAAATGTATATGTGATGGGGTAAATGTATATGTAATAGTGGTTAGCATAATAAAGGGGCCACATGTGCAATGTGTAGATAGGTATATATAGAGATTGTGTAGGCATTATCGTGGGGACATGTGGTTTGGATGTATGAATGTATTAGGATATTTAGAGGAGGTTCTCCGATTCTTTAAATATTTATTGAGTAACTCATATCTCGTATATATATTGGAATTATTCTCCACACTCACATTTGGTGTACATGGTGTGCATTTTGGTTTCTTATGATATTTTAAGATTTTGGTTCATAACATTGAGTCTAATGAGTTGGTTGGGGGTCGTAGGATAGGGATGTACTATAGGTGGCTATTTATGCACTTTCATATTAACATCATTGATCAAATATATGATTCAATGACCGACTTCGAGATGAGTTGACTAACACACAGAGAGGTTTTGTAGGATCCAAATCATGAAAGGATATATAGGGGCCTTCTTCGAGACATGACCACATTGTTTTGTCATATTCTTGGGATCCTTCATGCCTTGCAGCGTGTTACTCATGTGGTTTATGAGCTAAGATACATGCTCATGTGCCTTCTAATGATGAGCCCAAGGATGATGCTCTCATTGATCATCCAAACACTATTGAGCCAACTCCTACTCCACTTGCTCCACTTGTTATAGATGCACCACCCACTAATCAAGAGGTACATATCCATTCAGAACACCTTTCTCCCATAGTTCACAATCAATTTGTTGAATATATTCTTAAAGGAGGTATTGATGCCTCTAGCTCTAGTGCCAAACCTAGCACTAGATCTAGTGTCAATCGGTAACATAGATTGAACATTGATGTTTTGTTATTGTTCATGTATATTTTAGACATCTCGTTATGATCATAATGGTTATTTGATATGATTCCTTTTTTATATCATGTATATGGTTGGTTTATGATGTTTGATGTCATTATTATTCATTTTATAATGCACATTCCTTAATTATTGGCACATTCAATTTGATGGTTGGTTCATTTTGTTTGATTTATGAATTCAAGGCATAAAAATATCTTAATGTGTATGTTGTTGCAAGTGGCAGGACAAATATATGTTTCATTAGCATGTATGCCTCAAATTAAGAATTTATTTTTATTTTTATTTTTATTTTTTTCATGTAATGCATTTCCTAGGGAAACCCACAAGGCACTTCTTCCGATTCCAAGGGTGGTACCTAGGGTAAATCAGATTTTGTAAAAGCTTCAAGCTTTATCATATCACTTAAAGGAATAAAACTTGGTTATGGAGGATAAGACTCCATCACACAACCACTTGAGCTAAACCCAATTGAATCTCAAATTAAGAATCACATAATACATTGTCATATATCTATTATTTAAAGAAATACAAAATATTAATATTGTGGTTTGTTTCAATTTCTCAATGCCCCTTCGTTTTTTTCAACAAGCCTCTTATGCAACATTTTAATGGATGCAATGATGAAGACTATAGTACCAAAATTGACATACACTACAAGGAGAACACATTCTGGTGGAGTTTTTTTTTATGTAACCTCTCTGAAAAAATGATCCTGTCTCTGTTTATAGTGGATGTTATTAGTAGAGGTGGGCGGCCGGAGGCTTTTGCAAAGATTTTTTTACCAGTGCGCATGTAAGGTACATATGCACCGGTGCACACACAAAACATAATACCCTAGTGATTAAATTATCAAAAGCACCATCATAAGTTATAATAAAAAGAACAAGCATTGATCAAAGCACACCGTTGTCATTGAATCTTATGACCCAGTGCGTATCCCTGTCGTCAGGTGCATCGCGGTAGGATAAATAAATAAAAAATTACCAAACTAATTTTCATTGTTACACTTCATCTCGTACTTCCAAACTTTCAAGCAAGCACCGATGCTCACTCTCCTTCCAAAGATGCCCTATTTCCGGTGCTCTACTTTTATATTCCACACATTTCTAAATTTTGGAAATTACCATGAATTTTCATTTTCTCTCAAAGTTGGAACCATGCCTCCTCGAAACTTAAGAGTCTAGGTAAATTTTTTATTACCTTAATATTTGCATTTTCATCCGATTAAAATTTGAATTTAGTTTGGAATTTGGACCTTTTTTCAATTTCATGTGGTGCACCTAAACGCTTTGGCTCAGTCTGAAGTGGTGCATCTTGTGCTAAATTCATAGTAAGCACCACCTCTAGTGCGTCCAATCTAACCGTACAAACTGGTTTCGTTCAAGGAAGAGAAACACGATAAATTTAAAAAAATAAGAAGTGTGTCTTTTGTGATGCCCCTTAACCGGTGTGTCATTTGTGATGCCTCGTACTCGATGCGTTATAAAGGAAAACTCTCGCTAAACAACATGTCGGTGATTTTGGAACACTAACGTTTTTTTCTTCCTTACTCTTTCTCAAGCACCTTTTTTCCATTTTTTTGGAGTAGCTCCCCTTCCCTTTTGTATTCATCATGTTGGTTGTCCCAAACCATTGCCCCTGGTGTGTTGCCAATTTTCTTGATATACTCATTGGCATAATAGAATGAATCGTATACTATGTACCCCTCTACCATAGAGCCCTCTAGTTTTTCCCTTTGTCGAACAAACCCCTTCAATGTTTTCATGTACCTCTCCAAGAAGAACATCCAATGACATAAGAGCACCCCAACTGATTCAACCTCATCAGGTAGGTGAATTAGAACATGGATTTGCAAGTCCACAAAACTCATGGTCATTTCCTTCTCAAACATACAAATAATCTCAGTTATCTCTCAATGCCATCATGGAATACTATCCATATGAATATCCTTTGATGTGATCCAATTTACAAATGCAGATAATTTTGATATGGCACGTCGCAAGTCCTAGGGGAAGTCATGGTTCAAAAAACCACGCACGAGCAAAGGATAATGACACTACAAAATAGACACACACATCATTAATTGCCATAAAATTGTGAGTGCATAGCATATTTTTACCAATAGTATAAAAGAAGAATCATGTATTTGACGTGCATACCCTTAGAAGGTTCAGATGGTCATGTTATTTCAACCCCGATAAATTATCTTCTACAGTGAATCAATATCGTAGAGTTGACCCATATACAGAAGGTTCCTTCACACCCAATATAACATCCTTCACTATAGGCAGGTCATCTTTCTTCAAAATCCATGGGACATCACCTTCTTTAAAAGACCAAGAGGGATTAACCTCTTCTCTAGTTTGTTTTCTTGGCTAATGTCTCTTTTTTAGTATTTGAAGCAATAAGATCTCTCCTAACAACCATTGTGTCACTTTTATTCGATGATATGTGCCTCCATAAAGAAGATGAAACATTTTTTAATATATGCATGGGATCTAGTAAGTGGTCAATCTTAATATGCTCCCAATATGGAAGCTCATAAAATACAGATTTCATTTTCATCCCAATGGGAATTTTCTCAACATAAGTGTCAAAAAATTTAGGATCATCATAGGTGTGACAAGACGTTATCACTCGAAAGTACCTCATCTTTGAGTAACCTTCAATTAATGGGCAATAGAAATATACACTGTTATTAAGCATGAATAAAATCAACCATTTTCTTCCTTCATTGTGTGACAAGATTCCCATTAAGTTACCTCAAAAGTGTTGAAAAAAACACATATGATATACCATACATTGCTTTCAAGTTATACAGTAACATTGTTGTCTCTTGGGTAGACCTTGACCCTTGTCAACCAAAGAGAAGGGTGGTGGAAGTTGTTGGTTTTTCTTCATATGAGATATGATCGATATATTATTATAATGATGAGTGTTCCATATATAGGGAACATATGGTGACCATCCATGAAAGGATGTGTCCCTTGAATAATCAATAACTATTTATTATTATCATTTACTTATTATATATGATATTTAATAATAAATAATTATATTATTAATTATTATTCTAAGAGAATTCCTTCCCGATGTTGTCCAAACATCAACACTCCCTCTCAATGAGGGAGACATTCTGCAACATGCCAAGCTTGTATTTGAAGTATACAAAATTCACCCTAGACCCATGACACTTGTTTGTCAGTCTTGGGAGACATCTCTCTCCCACCTGAACCGAGGAGAAACTCCTTTTGAGACTCTCCCTCTGAGACAATTAACTCTCTCTAAGATTAGGCTCATTTTGGTTCTGCATGTAATAGAATATAACATCTTGAGTCTTTATCATTCCTTTTCAAATCACCATGACTAGGACAAATACCACACTAGGATATTTCACCACATGTACACACCTATGAGTGAATGTCGGGCTGATGCTAACTGACACGTGGAAAGCACTTCAAGCACCTCGAGTCCATATTATTCCTTGTCACGATCAAGGAAGGACTATGTTTGGGCCCATTTACCACAAGTGCACCTTTATGATAAATGTATCCTATCTCCCTTGGTCTGCAACCCAATCTAGGAGAATTTTCGCCCGATGTTGAAACATCAACACTCCCTCTTATCTAGGGAGGTATCTTTCCATAGTAGTACACAACTAATGTCCAGAGACACACAATCTTTGCCAGTGCTACACAACCACCATAGTAGCAAAAGGTTTGTCACACATGGCACTCCCATGTGGACTTCTAGAGGATACTCCATCTAGGAACACTTAGGTTCAACTCCCCATAGTGTGATACATCAAGGGTCAACTCTCTTGACATGTCCTCATCTTATCTCCACATGGGATGATGGGATATAATCCCAAATGCACTTATCCCTTCTCGAATGAGTGTCCTCATAGATCAAATCAACTCAATTCATAGAGGAATATGATCTGGAGAAAGTTTGTCACACATGGCACTCCATGTGGACTTATAGAGGCTACACCCTCTAGAAACACTAGGTTCAACTCCCATGGTGTATGATGTCAAGGGTCAACTCCCTTGACATGTCCTCATGTGATATCCACATGGGACGTTGGGCTATAATCCCAAACACACTTATCCCTTCTCAGATAAGTGCCCCACTTATCCCTTCTCAAATAAGTGTCATCACATATCAACTCAACTCAATCACAGAGGAGTATGATCTGGAGAATGTATCAGGAAGCTACAAACATCAACACTCCCTCTCAATGAGGGAGGCATTCTCTACCACGCCAAGTCTATCACATAAGTACTTGAACTTCATTCTGGTTTGGTAAGAACATCAACAACCTGCTCATCTGTAGGAAGGTACTGCACCAATACTTCCTTCCTCTGCACCATGTCTCGGATGTAATGGTACTTGAGTTGAATGTCGTTCGATTTTTCATGAAACATTGGATTATCAGAGATCTTCACACAACTTTGGTTACCATAATGAATAATGGTGGAATCCAACACATGTTTGGATAAATATACAAGGAGCTTGCGAAGCCACACTGCTTCATGGACTGTCATACATAATGCAATGTAATTGTCTTCTGTTGTGCTCAAAGCCATAGAAGTTTGTTTCTTGCTACACTAAGAAAGCATGGAAGATCCCAAAGTGAAGCAACACCTGAAGGTGCTCTTTCTTTCCACTGTGTTCCCTACCCAATCAGAGTCAATATTCTCTTGCCATATTATATCAATACTGGAAGTATATATTAGACCATTTCCAATGGTGCCTCGCAAGTATCTCAACACATGCTTCACAACAATCCAATGTGTCTATCTTTGCTGACTCTTAAACTGGCTAAGTGCACTCACTACATAGAAAATATATGGTCTAGTGTTAATCAAATACATCAATGATCTAATCAGTTTTTTGTACAGTGTTGGATCAATTTCGTCAGAATTGGAAGAAGACATACTTAGTATCTTCGTATTCGTCACCATTGGTGTAGTCATGGGTTTACAGTTCAGCATCCCAAACTTTTTCAATATCTCAATTGTGTACTTCCCCTGACTTAGGAAGATCTCATCAATTCTTTGCCACACCTCTAGTCCCAAGAAGTAGTGCATCATACCAAGGTCCTTCATCTCGAACTCAGAGGCCAATGCATACTTGCATTCAGTAATAAGGCTCTCTGTACCGGTGAGGAATAAATAATCAACGTAGAGGACCACAATCAGGGCTTCACCGTTAACAGTCTTGTAGTATAGGTTGGGATCAACAACACTTTTTTTGAATCCCAAACTCATCAGGTGTCCATGAATCCTCGCATACCAAGCTCGAGGTGCCTTCTTGAGTCCATACATGGCCTTCTTCAACCTACACACATGAGACTCCTTCTCATGTATGGCGGAACCATCTGGCTGCTCAATGTATATTTCTTCCTCAATCTCTCCATTGAGAAAGGTTGTCTTCACATCCATTTGATGTAGTCTCCAACCCATGGATGTTGTGATGGCAATAATTGTCTGGATAAAAATGTATTGAGCAATAGGAGCAAATGTCTCCTCATAATCTATTCCCTCCACCGAAGAGAATCCTCTAGCAACAAATCTTGCGTTGTACTTCTTGATGCTTCCGTCAGTTGTATGTTTGATCTTATAGTCCATTTGGAAGTCACTACAGGCTTCCCTTCAGGTCTCAGAATAATATCCCACACATCATTCTTCGTGATGGATTGATACTCCTCCATCACGGAATCTCTCCATAGTGGTTGACTAGATGCCTCCTCATAACATGAAGGCTCAGAATCAATGATGTGGCTCATAGTTGTGGCATAGCACGAATATCTCGGAGGTCTCTTACTCTCTCGGAAGGTACCATGAGGAGTTGCATGTCCTTATACCTCCCACAGAGTCTGACAAGCCCATACAGGTCTCTTCTGACCTACTACAATATCTCTAGGAACATGAACTAGAGCTACAAGATCAACGGGATCAATTTGATCAATAGGCTCAACTATGTTCCTCTGAACTATTGGAGGGTGAGGGGGAGAAGGAACCATCTCTTCATGTCTCTCACTGTCAATTTACATGTGAGATACTCTAGATCTCCTGAAGGATACCTCCTCCTTAAAGGTAACTTCTCTGCTCACCTCAGTCTCTGACCAAGGATGTAGCTCTGGTATGCCTTCGAAGACTCATTGTACACCACACATGTACCCTTTCTACCTGAAGGTTCTATCTTGGTCCTTTTCTCCTTGGGTACATGAATGTATATTGGACACCCAAATATTATGAAGTGTCCAACCTCAGGCTTCACTTTAGTGAAGGCCTCCTCGGGAGTCATGTTCCTCAAATTCTTATGAGGACTTCTATTATGAACATACACTGCAGTCATGAATTCCTCTACCCACAAAACATAGGTAAATGTTGATCATGAAACATCGCAGTCCATACTTGACATATCAAGGTTCCCTCATGAAACCAATGTCTAAGACGTATTGAGGTTCCCTTATGGAACCAATGTCTCACAAGACATATTGAGGTTTCCTCGTGAAACCAATGTCTTGGTTCCTTCATTTGACCATCTAAGGAACGTGAAGATGAATTCCACATTCCAAAACTCTTCACAAAACGCAAACTATCTCTCATTTTCTTGGGCCCTCCCTTAAGGGATTCAAGCCTAGTCCTCATTTAATGAGCGGGAGCAGGAGTAATTAATGATTCAAAAATTTCTTCATGAATTGTAGACTGCATACAAATCTCCATAAGCTTGTGCCTTATCCTTCCACATGTTATGTCGAGTGTTCTATCAACTGTAAATGCATCACTTCACACTCATTTTCATTGTTGCAGTTGCCATTTGATATCATTGCTCTCTAAGAATAATACATTGTATCCCTATGCCTCTTAAAAGAGCGTTTTCACAGGCTTTAAGATTCCACCAACACTTCGAATCCTTGCGACCAAGGTGTCAGACATGTCAATTCTAAAATGTCTCTGAACCCGAGACTCATATACGACATTAGCGTTGACGACTAAATAAAATTCCTTTGTAGCTTGAACTGCACATAGGCGCATATCAATAGCCTCACTACGTCATGACAGTGGCCTCCTCGATTGGTGGTTGTCCCACTGTGGACGTAAAACATTTACATTGACACTATATAAACGACCTTTTCTCCAATGGTAGCCTTATTCAGAAAGGAAACTCAACCTCACACATAATCAATATGATAGAATGGGGTGCAAACAATCAAATATTCCACTCCACATGGGTGTAAACAATTAGAATTATTCTCGGCTTCCAGCGATCTCTTAAGAGTATCTTCTTGGATTCTTTCACCAATCACTTGGACGCGGGCACTAGATCGTATACCGTACTCTTGTTATCTCCATTGAGATCCAGAGGCAACATCACCAAAACCTACACTCATTTAACCAATATTTCACTAATGGTGGGACTTGCATGCATCAAGTCTTTATCGAAAATAGTTTGGGATTGGATAATGTAGGCCTCACACAACATCCTCTGCCACCGTGAAATTCTTGAAGATAGTTTCATCTTATTCACTCTACAAATCCCTTTTTGGGAATTTTTCAAGGATGTCTACGAATCATCCAGTGGATCTGAAAAACACTTAGAGTGATCGAAGATTGTATTATCTTTGGAGAAGTTGATAAACAACAAAAGGCGAATCATGAGGGATGACCAGATGAAACCAAATTGATATGGGGTACCCTTTATAAAACAAGTGGCTCCTCACATTAATCGATGGTTCTATTTTTTTCAGAAGCTTTACATGGAATTGATGCACCATCTACACTAAGTTTCCATTTCTCTTCCATTTACATGAGCTCTCCCATGAGGGAGTCGAGTTCAGTCCTACTCTAATACCATGTTGGTTTTTCTTCATATGAGATATGATCGCTATATTATTGCAATGATGAGTGTTCCATATATAGGGAACATATGGTGACCGTCCATGAAAGGATGTGTCCCTTGAATAATCAATAACTATTTATTATTATCATTTACTTATTATATATGATGATGATGATGATGATTAACATCCACTAAGACTGAATTGGTCTATTGGACATTAAGAGGGTAAGTGATTATTTGTGATTCTTTAGAATTTTGTTTCTGTGCTCGAAAAGCATTAAGAGACGATTTCCAAGATCACCTTACTTTTGTTGAGTTAAGATGTTAGGAAGGTTGGTAGTGTGATAAATATTTTGAAAATGAGATGTAATATGGGTATAGGCTGGACAATCTAAGAGAAAGTGATTTTCATCTTTAGCCTTCTTAGTGTCACAAAGGTGACACACTCTTTCATCCCATGGTGTTTTAGGAATTGACCAATGCCCAATTTCACTATGGAGCTCGTGAGAATTTGTTCTTATCTTAGCCAATAACCAATAATTATATTATTAATTATTATTCTAAGAGAATATCTTCCCGATGTTGTCCAAACATCAACATAAGTAAATTTCAAGATTTCAAAGAAGGTATTTATGACATCAACATCATCCCCTAGTTCAATTTTTTGGAATGCATGTAACAACATTCCCTCCATGGCTTAGGTATCCCATAAGAAATCATCTATATCAATCTCTATATCACTGTCTTAGTCCCCAACATGTGAAGAACTAGTGTTACTATAGAGGTTTTCAATTGGTGACTCAAGACGTAGTGGGAATTGAATAGGTGGTTGATTTAACCATTCTTGGTATGCTTCATATTCGAGTTGTGCTCGTTTAACAATAAGCTCATGACTTGACATTATAGTGGGGTGCAATAGTAGATGGTAGACATTTTTTTTGTCGTTAGAATCTTGATTGTAAAAATATTGAACATTACATCAATAATATCAACAACACAATGTATTTAATATGTTCAAACATTATACCAAACATTTATTAGAAGCATGAAATATTTTTCCCAATAATAAACATGCAACCATCCACTTTATAAAACAAATGTCGAATTAAAAAATATATTTACATTAATTCCATTGAAAATCAAAAAAACCAATTAGTCAATCATGTTTTTCTTACACCCCAAGTGGTGTATACATAAAGAAATCCAACTCACATTGTAATACCATTGACTTTGGATGGTTGCTATAAGATGGAATGTTATGATTGGTAGGGTAAATCAGTTGTCCATTTTCATAAAAAAAAATCTTCTTGTGATATATTTCTCCTGATAAGAGCTTGTGGAATTTTGGGAGTACTGGAATATCTTGTGCATCCGAACTCGATCCCGAATCTTGATCCTACAAAATTCAATCAACAATTATTCAACTGCACCTGCATACATAACATAAAATCAATGATATAAATGAATTATAAATAAAATATATACTTATTGCAATCGATGGGAGAGAACTTGAAGGACCTCCAGTGATATGGAATGAGCTGGAATCTGAAGAATTGGCCATTTGATATTATAACATATTTTTCCTGCATTTGAGCCAAAACTATCATCTTGGGAGGCATAGAACAATATAACTTCAAATTTTTTTTTGAATGACTTTTAAAAGTTAACGATGTGCCTAATTATATTATAATTCCTTGATGTGTATCCATACAACAAGCATACCAGTGCGACGAGTTATGATAAGCACTAAAGAGTGGCCTTCATTACAACCTCCACAAAGCAAAACCTTTGCAAATTCTAAATGTGGAGGTTTGCATATGCATTTTTTTAATTAAATAGTTTTTCGGTGCATTATTACTTATGAGCCACACTAGTGCTAGCGCACCAACTAACAAAATTGCTAAAAAACAATGCATTCATTTATATATGGTTGTTTACATTTGAATTTTATTTGTCAATGTTTTTTTTTTCGTATGAACTACACCAATGCGTTTATCAATGTCTAGTGCACAGGAAAAAGTAAGTTGGGAAAAAAAACATTGTGTGCATGTTTATCAACAATACGTCGAAATATACAATGAAAAACTGAGCGGGAATTTCAGTTTCTCTAAATGTGTGTGTTTATAAATTAAAACCCTATTCATTCTTTCATTCTTTTGCCAAAATTTAGAGGAAAGATTTATGTAAGAGAGATTTACCAACAAAGTCTTTGGAGAGGGTGGATGTTTTTGAATAGCCAAATATGAAAGGGATCACCATAGGTCACATACAAATCTACAAAGGATAAATTTCAGGTATATGATTTCATTCTATTGATCATATTAATATTTCCCCCATTTGATTCAAGCAATTTTCAGTGCATTCCCAAAAAAGTAAAAGGGTTTCATAGTTACCTTTGGTATTGGAAACCCTAACTTCCATGTTGTTTCTCCTACTTTCCCTCTCTATATTTCACAATGATTTTTTTTAAGTAATAGATTTTTATGGGGTTTGTTTACTTATGTATGGGGCATTTGGTATTTGTTGCAAAGGGACCATTGATTGCATTGGATCCCAAATCAGCTTGTCATTGTTGTTTTTTTATTCAAAAACACCTTTACGGTTTGCAGTGCACACTATACCATTATAAAGCATCGCTGCCCATATTCATGTCAAACGCAACGCTGAATTTGAAATAAAAATAATATTTTTTGAAAAATTCATTTTCTATCAACGATGCACATTTTACATACAAAGAGCATAAAAATCACCTCTTAATTTAAAATGGAAGTAATATTGTTTTTTATATGGAAACCATCATGTTTTAAATTTGTTCATGGGTTGGTGACCAACAGTGCATAATTAACAATACTTATTTATTAGTGCATTTATTAATTTATAAAGTACCACGTGAATACAACAGTTTGTAAAATGTTTTCGATTTGGCAAGCACACTACTATCATATACAAGTGCATATACATATGTGTAAAGCATCGGTGCGTATACATATGTTTAACACGTTGGTATGTACTTATTTATATGCACCGGTGCACACTTATTTACTATACACACCAATATGTTCTATTGTAAAAAATGCAATTTTTATATCTAATGATTCCTAGATTTTTTTTTCATGGAGATTATGAACATTCCAAGGGACAACAAGGGGAAAACCAATACATGCACGTAGGGATTTCCAAAAATGTGAAAGAAATAAACATAATTCCATCGGGGGAGGAGCCTTAACAACAACAATGTGAATCTAATGTATGTTATCACTTATTTATACTTTTATGTACATTGAATTTAATTATCACGTGAAATACTAAGTTTCAATTGTTTTGTTGCAGAAAAGGAAAAGAAAAGGAATCCATTCAACAAATAAGACAAGATGACGTGGAAGAAAATGGTTGATCACAAATTTTGTGAGTACTTACATTTTTTACCTTAATTAAGATTTCATATTTGTTGTGATCTTCATATTTAAACAATTAATTTACACTTGTCCATGGATGTCTTCTAATAGGTGCTAACATACAAAGAAGAGCTAACCAGAAAATTGATCGACATTGTGTTAAGTATGGGTTGTGAATATATGTTGAAATATCAAGGTTTAATTGAATATTTGTAAGTAGCTATATTGTTTAACTTGCCTCTTTTTATAATTAATAGAACAACAAGAAAACTTTATATTAATTATATTGACTATGCTTTGTAATGGTGTATTAAACATGCAAGAAACAAAGTATGGAGTGCATCCAACATAAGAGATTTTGAGAGACGACATGCAACATGGATTCAAAAGAATGTGTATTGTTTATGAAACACTAACTGCTATGGTACATTTTATTTATTTATGCAATCATGTATATTCTACTATATATATAAATGTAGATATTCTTATTACACTTTATTTCTATATTTGCAGATGGAATGTGAAGAGGATGAACATAAAAAAACAAGTCGATCAAGAAAACATTAAGCTAAATAACCAAAGTACAATATCGCCTACAAGTGATGAAGAAATGAGGCATGCACATAGCTCGAGTGATGACAATAGTTCAAGTGATGAATGACAATCAACATAATTGATCGTTACTACAAGTTGTATGTTTAGGAATATTTTTGTGTGAAAATCATGGATTTTTTTTAACGTACTCGGCATATCATCCCAATTGCATGAGGACATGTTACTAGAATAAGTGTAACAATTACATATTGGTTATAGCTTGATTATTGTGAACCTTTACATTGTCCCAATTTGTATGACCATGGGTCTCTTATTCATATATATTAAAATGGGTTTCTTATTTTATTGCATTGTTGAATGTTGTAAAATGTCGTGTTGTTGATTAATTAATACGTGGATGATTTACATTATTACAAATAACATAGGTGTGATCCATCGAATAATTCATTAATGCAATCATTATATCAAAATTCAATAACAAACATATAAATATTTCCTCATCATTACATAAAGGATAGAGACAAAAAATTTCAAAATGAGGGTCAAGAGTTGGGAAGGTGGAAGGTCAATAGTCAGGGTGAATTTCAATAAATAAGGGGATTGTACTCTAATGTGAAGCTTTTAGTTCTTTGAGCTTTCATGTACAACTGCTAAAACTTTAATAAGAAGAAGCCTTCTTGGCTGAGTTATTTTGTAGAGAACTTTGATTCTGGTGTTGTACTTGTTGTGAACTGTTATGTTACCTTTTTCTCAGCAATAGAGTTGTGTAAGAATGTATCTCACATTATAGATTATTCTTATGCAGTTTTGTTGCATTTTTATTTTTGTTCTTCAAGAAATACTTGTCTGAATATGTGAACATAGGATTGTAAATGATTGTTTCAATGCTAGACTATTCTAGCTTTGCAGTTATTTACCCATATTCTTTTCTTTGCTCTTTGTGAACTATTTCCTAGACCATTGATAGGAGCATGTGTGGTTTTGTGTTTACTCTCTTTTTATATTTAATTTCGTTCATTTTCATCTTAGATTAGTTTCATTTCATTCTTTAGCTTATAAACCGTCACCGGTGGACCGGGCTACAACTGGTAAACCCCAAACCAATAATGGTTGTCGGGCCCAAATCTGGATGGGTTTCCTATTCCAAATGGTGTGAGGTCTAATTGGGACTTCTCATTGGAGGTAACCCCTATCGTTGATCAAGGTCACACCGACCATGTCAACATGAGGTTTGTATGTGAATTAGAGATAGTGATAACAAGATGATGCATATAAGTATTTTGGACTTGGGAGGCCCATGAGAGGGAGAAATATATGTTTCATTTTCCTTTTACTATGGATACCCATTCCCTTTCGATGGATGTTTTCCTTCTAAATTTTTAAGAGGAGGTTACATCCATCAAGGGGAACACCACATTTTTCAGTCAATTGATCCATCATCTGGATATTGCCAGAGATGCATTCAGTGTTGGGCCCAATTTATGGTACTAGCCCATAAAAGAGGACACTTACTTCACCCAAAATCTATCTAGGATGGGGTGCCATGCTCTCGATTTCCCCATGTGTTGTCTAGTTTTACAACATAGACTCAATTGACATATGTTCAAAAGAATGTTGGAGAGAACATTACTAACTCCTGTGAGTTCCAAATTACTAGGGAATAGTTTCCTATGCATCCTTTTAGGTGAAAGGATGTGAGATGTGTGTGCCTTATCATCTCTATAGTGATTAGAATCATGTACATATTTCTTCAATAATGAAACATGGAAAAAAAATTGTGCTTTTACTGTGGGAGGAAGTGCTAGCCTATAGGCTACAGGTCCCACTCTATCTAGAACTTCAAAGGGTCCACAATACCGAGGTGCCAACTTGGCATAAGCTCCCATCCTCAGGGAACTCTTCCTGGGCCTAACTCTGAGATATATGTGGTCTCCCGTCTTGAATTCTCTTGGAGTCCTCTTTCGGTCAGTGTAACTTTTCTGTCTGTTCTGAGCGACCTTCAGATTCTGTTTAATCTGAATCACTTGTTGTTCCATTTCTTTCAACATGTCGGGTCCAATAGTAATTATGTTTATTGGGTTACTCCAACTATCTGGAGTGTTGCACGGTCTACCATAGAGGACTTCGAAAGGACTCATCTTCAGGGATTCTTGGTAGCCGTTGTTGTAGGCGAATTCCACCAGTGGCAGGTAATCTTCCCACTTTTTAGGTTGATGCATTACATGCATCCTTAGCATGTCTTCCAATATTTGGTTCACTCTTTTTGTCTGTCCATCAGTTTGAGGATGATAGGCTGTGCTAAACAGTAATTTGGTCTCCAGACCAACCATCAAGGATTTCCAAAAGTTGGAAGTAAATTTTGTGTCTCTGTCAGACACGATCTCTTTAGGCATACCATGTAGTCTGAATATCTCCTTCATGAATATGTTGGCGATATCTATTGCCTTGCAAGTCGATTTGACGGGGATAAAATGGGCGGACTTGCTCAATTTATCCACCACTACCATGATGGTGTCATTCTGTTTGGTTGATTTTGGTAATCCGGTGATGAAGTCCATGGAAATGGTTTCCCATTTCCATTCCAGGATTGGTAGAGGTTGTAATAATCCTGCTGGGTGTCGGTGTTTTTCTTTAACCTTTTGGCATTCTAGGCACTTAGCTAAATAGTTAAATATGTATTTCTTTAACCCAGACCAACATAATTGTTTCCTAGTGGTTGTGATCATCTTCTGATATCCTGGGTGACCAGTATATGGTGTTTTATGTAGTTCATCCATTATGAACCTCTTCAAGTCGTCACAATCTAGAATATACAATTTGTTTCTGTAAGTTAGAAGACCTCCATCTATCATCTGGTAGCCTTCATACCTTATTCCTGTGTGTTCTTTCTCCAGGTATGAGGTCACGGTCTGGAAGAATGTGTCTATTTCTTGTGAATTCCTAACTCTTTCTTTGGCATTCATCTCGCAGGTTCTCACTGTTGCCCGATGAATTATTTTCATACTTCTGTTAAGGGCATCGACCACCTTATTTTCCTTTCCTTTAACATGTTTGATTTCAAAATCAAACTCACTAAGGAGGGCCATCCACCTAGCTTGTATGGCATTGAGCTTTGGTTGGTCAAACAGATATCGCAATCCACAGTGGTATGTCATAAGTACAAATTTCCTTCCCAGGAGGTAATGTCTCCACATTTTTAAGGCATGCACTATGGCGGCCAGCTCTAGATCATGGGTCACATAGTTGACTTCGTGCTCATTCAATTTTCAGGATTCATAGCATACTACACTTCCTCCTTGCATAAGGAATCCTCTAAGCATCAGGCATATGTGCACACGAGGAAGTCGTTTTTTGGATCAACGATCTTCAGCACGGGTGCATGGGTCAGAAGGTGTTTCAGGGATTGAAATCTTTCTTCACATTCTTGCGTCCACGTGAATTTAGCTCCCTTCTTCTGGAGGGTAGTGATTGGACAACCAATCTTGGAGAATCCTTTTATAAATCTCTTATAGTATCCTGCTAAGCCCATAAAGGATCTGATATCTGAAACGTCCTTTGGGGTAGGCCATTCCATGATAGACCTGATCTTGTCAGGATCTACTGCTACTCCCTCTTCATATATGAGGCATGGCCCAAGTAATGTATTTGCTTGGAAAAGTTGCACTTGCTAAAATTGGCATAGAGCTTATGTTCTCTTAGCACTTGAATCACAGGTCTAAGATGTTCCTCATGTTCCTCTCTATTCTTGGAGTAAATTAATATATGTCGTCAATAGAAACTGAGTATAGGTACGATACAGAATTTGTTGTTACGTGTTCATCAAGCACATAAAAGTGGGCGGGGAGACATTAATTAGATCAATTGTTCATCAAGCACATAAAAGTGGCAGGGGCATTGGTCAATCCAAATGGTACTACCACAAACTCATAGTGACCATATCTCGTCCTGAAGGCAGTTTTGTGGATGTCTTCACCCTTGATTCGGACTTGATGGTATCCAGATCTTAAGTCAATCTTTGAGAAGATGGAAGCACCTCCCAATTGATCGAACATGTCATCGATCCTAGGTAAGTGGTATTTGTTCTTTATGGCTACCTTATTGAGTTATCTATAATCTATGCACAGTCAGAGGGTATCGTCTTTCTTTTTCACAAACATGACTGGTGCTCCCCATGGAGACACACTGGGCCAGATATAGCCTTTGTCCATCATTTCCTTTAGTTGTAGTTTAAGCTCAACTAGCTCGGGTGTGCTCATTCTATAGGGTGTCCTAGACACTGGCACCGCTCTTGGTGCAAGTTCTATCGAGAAGTCAATATCCCTTCTCGGAGGTAAACCCGGTACCTCTTCCGAAAATACATCTCTATATTCTCTTAGTGTGGGGTGATCTTCAAGGCTGGGTTTGTCATCTTCAACTGATTCCAACACCTGTATCGCATATAGTGGACACCCCTTTCTGCAAAACGTTCTCATTTGAAGAGCTGATATTCGTCTCACTGAGACAGGTTTTTGGATCCCTTGAAGGGTTATCCTTCTTCCTTCTTCACTTACACATTCTAAGGTTTTATGGTAACAGTCCAATCTAGCTTTATATGTGGCTAGCCAGTCCATACCAATCAACAGGTTATACGATCCTAGGGGTAATACGTTAAGGGTTGCTTGGGTTGGGAATTCACCCATAGTGAATTGGCAAGATGGTATGACCTCCATTACTTTTCTTTTGGTGCCGGTGGCTAACTGTACCAACCATGGCTTGGCATGTTTATGTGGTTGTAATTTACACTTATCAACAGCCTTAGGGGATATATAACTCAAATTTGAACCAAGGTCAATTAGAATAGACACTAGATGGTTGGTGATCATACCTTCCATCTCCACCACTGAAGTTTGGTGGTCAACTTGTTTATTATCCAAGGCTGCATAAATTTGCGGCACGCTCCTGGCCACATCATTGATGATGGTAGCTTCTTGAACATTGTAAATTCTCCGACTGTTTTGTTGTCGGTGCGGGCAGTCCCTCAGTAGATGTTCTTCTCCACAACCCCAACATTTCAAGGGTTATTTCTTTGGGTTATCAATATTTCCTGGGGTAGATCCAAGAGGTTTATTTCCGCTTTGGGAGGGGAAATTTTGTTGGTGTACACTTCGGGTTGGGAAGCTCATCCTTGAGTCCTTTTTATAGTTTTTAAATCTTGGGGATTTAAACCCCTTTTTCTGGAATCCCGAACTATTCTTCTGCTTCCAGCCTTCACTAGGTTCTGTCCGATGCCCAAGTTGTTCTTAACAATATCTTGCCTTTCGGATAGTGTCTTCTAGGGTCTTGGGCTCATCGAACTCAATCTTGTTCTGATAGTCCTTAGGTAGTCCACTGATGAATCGTTTCACCTTTGCCTTTTATTCTTTTATATAAGGTACTTACCTCAGCAACTCGAGGAATCTGCTGACATGTTCCTCTATGGTGCATTGTCCCAGCTTGAGTTCATAGAATTCTTTAGTCTTTTCGTCGAAATACTTTTCCGACAGATACTTCTTCTTGAAGTATTTCTCAAACCATTCCCAAGATAGGTCCTCTTCGTGAATCCATTTTATGTTCTTAAGGTCTTCCCGCCAAATGGAAGCCTTCCCATTCAGGTTGAAAGTGACTACTCGGGCCTTCAAGTTTTCCGAGAAGTCATGGACTCTGAAATACTTCTTTAGTCCAAGCAGCCAGGCCTCCGCTTCCTCTCCCTTCTTTATTTCACCGTCGAAATAGGGTGGTTTGGCCTTCTTGAATTCTTCGAGATTATGATTTTTGGAATGATTTCGCTTCTTCCATTTTCTTCGGGAGTAAGAACTAGTTCTGCTACTAGAAGGTCCCTCTGAGTCACTAGTTTCCTTTCCAGAGGAATCATCCGACGCTTGTCCGTTATCTCTGGGGTGGACCTTTCTCGAGGTGCTCCTCCCAGTGTGGCCACTTAAAGAACCACGTTTCCGTATTCAAGGTGGGCTTCAACTTCTCTTCGTCTATCGTTGGTCCGCGTGACTGGTGTCAGGTCCATGCTACAATTGTCTTTGTATGTTGGATAAGCTCTACAACAAGACTGCATTAATCTCTATTTTCTTCTCTTGCTCTTTTATCAACCTCTCGTTGTCAGCCTTGCAACTCTGTAGTTCTACCATGAGGCTCCTCACAGTCTAAGCTAGATCTGGAGGGGTCTCCACCGCTCTCCTTTCATCAAACTCTTCGTCTCTATTATGGGAGCCATCCCCCACTTCGTGGTGCGTCACCATTCTATGTGTCTGCAATTTCCCGCGGTTGATCGTCATCTTGTTGTGCAGGAAAAAAACTTGTTGTTAGTCAACATTATATTCATTCACAATCAACGCATAATTCATATTTTTCAAATGCATACACACAATAGGAAATTTTCATTCTTAACTTCGGCTTTTGATAAAGGGGGTTAAGGTAGAGGGTTACTTCTTTTAAGAGTACTTCAAATGGAGTTTCTGTGCAACTCATTCAAGAGCCCAAGCATGCCAAGTGTTGTAACCATGCTCTGATACCAATTTGTCACACACCCACTACGACAACTAAGATTTTTATTTATTTATTTTTATGTGTCTTTTCTTCGAGGGACAAAACCCCTGAATTTCTATGGGGCCTAGCGTAGACCATCCCTTCCCTTATCCTCCTCCATGTGATCATAGGCTATGACCACAGGCCTTACCAAAAGGGCGCTTCCAGATTTCATGATTTGGGGAATCGCGATGCAAGCGTTCCTCTGTTCTCTGTCTTTCGAAATGCTGAAACCCGAAAGGGTCTAACAGATCCTTAGCTCCTCCCTTGGGTCACTTTTCATACAACCGGTCCTAGGACCTGATGCTATTCCTCTAAATTCTTTTGAGGTTTCACGATTCGGGGAATCACGATGTAACCATTCCTCCTTTCCCATTTGAATCCCCAGAACCCAAAAGCTCGATATCATCCGTATCTATGGTCCAAATCGTCGACTTGATCAAATGCCTGGATTAAATCCCAACATTCTACCTTTCGGGATTTCTGGTGAGGTCTTCACTCCTATTCCTCTAATGTCCAGAACCCCGGTGGCCTTAGATCTTCGCCACATGTCCCTACAAATGGGCGGTCCAGATTCTTTCGGGACTCCTCCTTCCTACCACAAGACTTTGTCCGGTGACCTACGACTCATTCACAAAGCGCATCGGGGTTTCGCGTACCAGGATTTCGCGACTTGTGAAGATGAGGGGTCTTGCCCTTGGGTATCCCTGCTGCTGAAACGCCGAAATCTTTTCACGCTAAACCGATTCGGGGTTTCGCATATCGGGATTTCACGACTGGGGAATACGAGGGGTCTTGCCCTTGGGTTTCCCGGGTGCCGAAACGCCGAAACCTATTCACGCTAAACTGATTCAGGGTTTCACATATCGGGATTTCGCGACTGGTGAATACGAGGGAACTTGCCCTCGGGTTTCCTGGGTGCCAAAACCTATTCACGCTAAACCGATTCGGGGTTTCGCATATCGAGATTTTGCGACTGGCGAATATGAGGGAACTTGCCCTTGGGTTTCCCGGGTGCCGAAACGCCAAAACCTATTCACGCTAAACCGATTCAGGGTTTTTCATATCGGGATTTCACCACTGGCAAATACGAGGGAACTTTCCCTTGGGTTTCCTGGGTGCCGAAACACCGAAACGCTGGAAACCTGAGAGAACCACTCTCTCTTGTACAAGGTTTCCAGACTCAGATCACATGATCCTTCAACGGGTCCTTGGGTAATTATCCCTAGGCTTGGTGACCTGATTGAAAAGCCTTCCTAAATCACCAAGCTATGAAATCTGTGACAGGGGTGAAGTAAACTCGCGGGTTTACTAAATCGATAGTCTTTTCAAGGAACTCACTCTGGCTCTGGAATGCGAGGGAACTTCCCAGAAGGAGGTGCCTTCGGGAAATCAAACTAGGGCATAGTGTGAGTTAAGTAAATGGGACAAATATCAAGGGAACAGACTCGTAATCTAAACTAATTCATTCTATACATAAACCGATTATGGTCATATAAGTATAAGCATGCATCCATTATTTCCGATCAAAACACCAGGCAAACACTTCTATAAAGAAACCATTTATGAGTGTACAAACATGAGCATGCGTCTAGGATATTCAATTCAAGATACAAGATATAAACACTTATCAGAAAACACTAGGTGCGACGCGACTGTTGAGAGGGGTGCTCGTTTCCACCCAACTGTAGGCTCAGTGACTCCAAACAGATTTACCACTAGCCACCCCCAAGCTAGACCACGATGCTTGAGATTCAGTCTCCTACTTCCAGCTCAACGGAAGTCAAGGATGAAGGTTACTCTCCTCCTTTGTTCAGAACTCCCTGTATTTCCAGAGCTCCTTCGGTTTTCTTCCGCGATCCCTGTCGCATGCGTCCTCCTCTCTCCCCTTGCCACACTTCCTCTCTTGCCTTTTCTCTGCAAGATTGTGTGTGGCACGGATTTCCCCGTCCGCGGTCAGGTTTAGAAGCTTTTACAGATGGGTGGTTCACCCCCATCCCCTCATTAAATCTTGAGGAGCCTCCCCACCTACCAATCTGACGGGAAATCCATTCCAGGGTCAGAGAGTTGCTTTGGTTTTTGAGCAAGTAAAAACCAGTATGGTACTGGCTTGGTGGAAATTAACGCAACCATTCCAGGTCCCTTCCACCACCTCTTATTAGCCATCGTGGTCTCTTTTAGCACATCCCCCTCCCAGCAGACATGCAACACATAATCATAACATAATTTACATTCATCGACCTTTTATACAAAGGTCCTTCAAATCAAACATTCACGTCTTTGAGTTTGCCATAGTTCTTGGCCAATATAGTTATTTTTACAGACTGGGGGAAACAAGGTGTTACATAACTCATATCCCTTGTCTATATTGGAGTTTTGATCCATTCTCACATTTGGTGTACATGGTGTATACTCTGGTTTCTTATGATTTTTTAAGGTGTTGGTTCATAACATTTGGTTTCAGAGCATATGATCCTAGGGTTTTGCTACTTCAAACGAGTTATTTTGGAATTTTTTCTATAAAGTATTTTAGGGAATTTTCACACATTGAAGCCTTTGGAAGAGTGAGGGGACATAATGCAGTACTTGTGGTAAAAATTTCAATTTTTGATTCACTATACTTTCTAAAATATAGGTTGTGAAAATTAGGGTTTCTTGATTGTCCCTAAAAAGAGTCTCAAATAGGTATTAGGGGTAAAACAATCATATATGATTCTAAAATTATTTAATTTTAGTGCCACTAGTTTCATTGGAAAGAGAACAAACTATAGTGTTTCATATCAAAATTTTGGAAGCATTTCATAAATGTAAAATTCTCTCTCTAGAAAGGGCCAAAAATCAGCAAGTTTTGGTAAAGTTGCCATAACTTTCACTTGGCATATCAAACTTTGTTCAAACCTATGGAATTGCAGAGAATACATATTATAATACTATGGGTCAAATTTTCAGACTCATAAGGGTTGGAGTTTCAAAGATGCATTAGGAGAAACGTCGTCCAACAAGAGAGTCTCCAAATCAAGGTTTTAAAACGTATGTTGACTTAAAATTATCATAACGTTTGATTGGGATGTATGATTGAGGTGATTCAAAAGGAATTGAAAAGAGAAAAAACAAGAGATTATATTGGGGAAATTATGAGAACTACATTGGATCAGTGTTTCAAATATATTTAATTTGGGAGTTGAGGATTGTGCTTAGACATCACTTAAGAAACAATGGAAATACCTACATTTGTAGGAGATGAAGATAAAGATGAAATCAATCCCATGGAATGGTTGAGGATGGTACATGAATATCGTAAAAATCCTTTTGGGGCAATTATTCATTTTATGGTGAAGCTCGAGAGTGGTGGTGGAGTATTAATAAAAATATTGTATGAAACGTCACATGGGAAGTATTTGAATAATTGTTCTCAAAAAAATGGATCAATGACTTAAAAATGGAAGCGATGCATAAAATTCAAGATGAGTTAAAAGAAGAAACAAAAGAGATCAAGAAGAAGGGTGGTGAACCATCTAATATACGAGACCTTAATGAAGCACTCATTATGGAGGTTCAAAAATTAAATAGGGAAAGAGTAGAAAAGGGAAGTGGGAAAAGGATGGTTCAAGGGAAGAATTTAAAAACAAAGGTGAAGAAATATGTAGATTATGAAACCATAATAAATAAAAAACTACTAGATGAGGTCAAGAGATTGAAAGAAGAAAATAAACATTGTCAAAATCAAGAAAAAATAAGGATCTTGAATAAAGAGAGTATTAGAAGACTTGAAGAGGAAACTTGAAAGAAGATTGAAAAAACCCTAAATATGGATGAGGTAAAATATAAAATGTAATCTAGAATTGAAGAAGGAAGAAATAAATTGATGGAAAATTTCACCATTAAACTTTAGAAAGAGAAGGAAGTCAAGATTCAAGAAGGTCACTAGAAAATTCTTAAAGAAGTGGAGATTCAACTTGACAATGTCAAAGTCAAATGTGATGGAATTGTCTCAAAAATAGGTAGTATTAAAGACCGGACACAGAGGATAAAGGATGACATTGTATTTGAAAAGAATACTGGTGATATGGGTGTGCAAAGTGAAGGACCATCAAATGTGAAACCATATCGACACCCTCATTACCAAAAAATATTTTGAGGAAAACAAGAACATCAATATGAGCATTATCAAGGAAGAAGGTGGATTACTCATCAATACTCATGAAACAAGGCATCACAAAACCATTATTCAACAGGATATTATCAAAGACCAACAACTACAACAAATTGGAGAAGTTGCAACGACAATACATGGAATCGAAGAAAAGTAATTTATACAACAACCAAGCATCAAAAACGAAAATAATTGAGTTTGGATGGATGGATCATCATCAATGGAAAGAATAAATTAGGAACATGAGAAAATCATATTGTTTGGTTTCCTCACATGTGAAGCCTTTAACTGCAAAGCTTTGAGGACACCGTTTTTTGAAGGATGGTACTATGGTATGACCCTAAGGGGGGAATATATGGGGTTAAATGTATATTATATGACCCCAACGAGTGAATAAATGGGGTTAAATGTATATGTAATAGTGGTTAGTGGAATAAAGGGGCCACATGTGCAATGTGTAGATAGGTATATATAGATATTGTGTAGGCAATATCGAGGGGAAAGTTGGTTTGAATGTATGAATGTATTGGGGTATTTGGAGGAGATTATCCTATTCTTTAAAGAGTTATTGTGTAACTCATCTCTTGTATTTATATTGGAGTTATTTCCCACACTCACATTTGGTGTACATGGTGTGTATTCTTGTTTCTTATGATATTTTAAGGTTTTGGTCCATAACATTTAGCCCGATGAGTTGGTTGGGGGTCATAGGCGAGGGATGTACTATATGTGGCTATATATACACTTTCATATTAACATCATTGATCAAATATATGATTCAATGACTAACTTCGAGGTGAGTTGACTAACACATAGAGAGGTTTTGTAGGATCCAAAGCATGAAAGGATATATAGGGGCCTTCCCCAAGACATGACCATATTATTTTGTCATATTCTTGGGATCCCTCACGCATTGTAGAGGGTGACTTGTGTGGTTTATGAGCTAAGATACATGCTCATGTGCCTTCTAATGATGAGCCCAAGAATGATTCTCTCATTGATCATCCAAACACTCCTGAGCCAACTCCCACTCCACTTTTTATAGATGCACCACCCACTAATCAAGAGGTACATATCCATGCAAAACACCTTTCTCCCATAGTTCACAATCAATTTGTTGACTATGTTCTTAAAGGAGGTATTGATGCCTCTAGCTCTAGTGCTAGATCTAGTGGTAATCGGTAACATAGATTGAACACTGATGTTTTATTACCATTGATGTATATTTTACACATCTCATTATGATCATTATGGTTATTTGATATGACGCCTTTTTTATACCAAGTATATGGTTGGTTTTTTATGTTTGATGTTATTATTATTCATTTTATATTTCACATTCCTTAATTATTGGCACATTTAATTTGATGGTTGGTTCTTTTTGTTTGATTTATGAATTCAAGGCATAAAAGTATCTTAATGTGTATGTTGTTGCAAGTTGTAGGACAAATATATGATGCATTAGGATGTATGCCTCAAATTAAGAATTGATTTTATTTTTATTTGTTTCATGTAATGCATTTCCTAGGGAAACCCACCAAGCACTTCTTCTCATTCCAAGGATGGTACCTAGGGTAAATCG
The DNA here is from genome assembly GCA_010110895.2 of Picea sitchensis. NCBI lineage: Eukaryota > Viridiplantae > Streptophyta > Pinopsida > Pinales > Pinaceae > Picea > Picea sitchensis. The sequence goes on from SNQJ01S0000555.1 coordinate 545,507, forward strand.
GATTTTGTAAAAACTTTAAGCTTTGTCATGTCACTTAAAGGAATAGAAATTCGTTGGGGAGGATAACACTCCATCACACAATCACTTGAGCTAAACCCAATTGACTCTCAAATTAAGAATTACATAATACAATATCTTATATCTTAAAGAAATACAAAATATTAATATTGTGGTTTGTTTCAATTTCTCAATGCCCCTTCCTTTTTTTCAACAAGCCTCTTATGCAACATTTTAATGGATTAAATGATGAAGACTCTAGTACCAAAATTGACATGCACTACTACGAGAACACATTCTAGTGAAGGTTCTTATGGAACCTCTTCAAAAAATGTATCCCTTCTTTGTTTATAGTGGAGGTTATTAGCAGAGGTGGGAAATCGGAGTTTTTACCGGTGCACATCTAAGGTACATATGCACCAGTGCACACTAACGCCCTGGTGCTTAAATTATCAAAAGCATTGTCATAAGTTATAATAAAAATAACAAGCACTGATCAAAGCACATTGGTGTCATTGAATCTTACAACCCAATGCGTATCCCCGTTGTCAGGTGCATCGATGTTGGGTAAATAAATGAAAAAATACCAAACCAATTTTCATTGTTACACTTCATCCCATGATTCCAAACTCTCAAGCAAGCACTGATGCTCACTATCATTCCAAAGACGCCCTATTGTCGGTGCTCTATAATGAGTTGCAAGGAGATGGTAAGAGAAATGAACATAATTGCATCGGGGAAGGATCCATCCCAAAAACAATGTGCATCGGATGTATGTAATCACTTATTTATTCCTTTATGGACATTGAATTTGATTATCGCATAAAATAATAATTTTGAATTGTTTTGTTGTAGAAAAAGAAAAAAAATGGAACCCACTCAGCACATAAGACAAGACAACAAGGAAGAAAATGGTTGATCGCATAGTTTGTGAGTACTTACATTTTTTACCTTATTTAAGATTTCATATTTGTTGTGATCTTAATATTTAAATAATTGATTTACACTCGTCCATGGTTGTCTTCTAATAGGTGCTAACATACAAAGAAGAGACAACCGAAAAATTGATCGATGTTGTGTTAAGTATGGGTTGTGAATATATGTTCAAGTATCAAGGTTTAATTGAACAATTTCTAAGTAGCTATATTGTTTAACTTCCCTTTTTTTATAATTAATGGAACAAAAAGAAACCTTTATATTAATTATATCAATTGTGCTTTGTCATGGTGTATTAAACATGCAAGAAGTAAAGTATGGAGTGCAGCCAACATAAGGGATTTTGAGAGACGACATGCAGCATGGCTTCGAAAGAATGTGTATTGTTTTTTAAACACTCGCTGCTATGGTATCATGTATATTCTACTATATACATAAATGTAGATATACTTATTACACTTTATTTCTATGTTTGGAGATGGAATATGAAGATGAAGAACATAAAAAAACAAGTTGATCAAGAAAACGTTAGGCTCAATAACCAAAGTACAATATCGCCTACAAGCGATGAATAAATGAGGCATGCACACAACTTGAGCGATGACAATAGTTCAAATGATGAATGACAATCAATATAATTGATTGTTACTGCAAGTTGTATGTTTTCCAATATTTGTGTGTGAACATCATAAATTTTGTTTAATGTACTTGACATATTGTCCCAATTGCATGAGGACATGTTACCAATAAGTGTAACAATTACATATTGCTTATATCTTGATTATTGTGGATCTTTACATTGTCCCATTTTGTATGACCATGGGTTTCTTATTCATATATAATAAAATGAGTTTCATATTTTATTGCATTGTTGAATGTTGTAAAATGTTTCGTTGTTGATTAATTAATATGTGGATGATTTACATTGTTACAAATAACAGAGGTATAATCCATCGAATAATGCATTAATGCAATCATTATATCAAAATGCAATAACAAAAATATTACTATAAAAAAATATTTGATTTTGAGATGATTAATTGAAAATTTGTAAAAAATACAATTAATTAAAATATATGTATATCAATGCACTATATTCTTATGAACTCACTAAATGGTGTGTTCCATAATATGGAAATCAGTGTGGGTTAAGGGTTTATACGCATTGATGCCTATTAATTATATTGGATCATTGGTGCACAATATTGAGAAAGAACATCGTTCCTTAAATGATATAACATGTGATTATATTTATTCTTCAACATTTTATGGTGTACATGTTTATAATACACATCGGTGCTTTAAATATGATCTACACACCAATGTTTTTAATATAATATATGCATTGATGCGTTTAATAAAATATATGCAGATGCTTATTAACAAAGAATCACACCGACATCCCATTCTGAACATTCGAAATTTCAGTACCCTTCGGTACACAAATTAATACATGCACTGGGACACACTCGTTATACAAGAACTTAGGCGTATATAACATGTAAAAACATTGGTGCGTTAAATGACTTAGAAAGCATCGATGTTGCATACACAAACAAGAATTGGTGCATACAAATTATAAGAGCATCAATGTTGTATACAACAAAAAGGTGAATCCAATGGACGTTATATCTAAAAGCACCAGTGCCTTTTGATTTATATGTACACATCGATGCTTTTGTATTAAAGGCACATAGGTGCACTTCGGCAATATAAGCACCAAAAAATAAAACCTCTACCTGCCCAAAAAAAAATAGTTATATGGAACATCCGTTAAAACCTCAGCTATATTAGTTTCATGTTAATATTTGTTCAAGTTAGCTAACTAAAAACAAGAATCAGAGCGTGCAGGGGCGTGAGGACGCGACCTAGCGCGTGCACAGTGCAGCGATCAGGGCCTCCCCAGCCATGGATGCTGGTGGGGGTGCCGTCCCTACCCCTCCCCCTTTGCCAAAACTGGATGCCTTCAGGAAGCTGGTCGCCGAAGCCTCCAAGAGACCGTCGTCAACAACACAACAGAAATTTGTGAAGAAATTGGATTGCATCCCCAGCGTTGAATTGCCTCTGGAAAAAACTTGCAGAACGACAGTCAACTTAGCAGACAGAGGACTCATCGGGCAATTTACCGGGCTCTGGCCCTCTCCCAAATCCGTCGAAGCTTAGGTACAGAGGAACTGGAGCCCGCTCATATCAGAAGGAATAAAGAGTCATTTTGTAGGGAAAGGATACTTTGTATTCGTCTTCAAAAACCCTGAAGATAAAATCCTCATCTTCAGAAACGACCCGTACTTCATGGGGCCACAGGGGTTATACCTGAACAAATGGACCCCGAATTTTGATCCAGCTCAGGATGTGCCCTCTGTCGTCCCAGTGTGGGTTCGTCTACCTCATCTCCCTTTACACTGCTGGAATAAAAAAACATTGCATGCAATCGGTAACACGCTCGGAAGGTACATAGATCAAGCAGCGAGAAAAGACCAGTACTCATGTGCACGGATCTGCGTGGAGGTTGATCTGGAAGTGGGATTACCAGAGGAAATTAAACTCATGGCTGTAGACTGGACGCATATTCAGGAGCTAGACTATGAGCAGCTACCCTTCAAATGTCGGCACTGCCACGACTACGGCCACTTCGCAAGGCACTACAAAAAAAAGAATGCAGAAGAAAGTGAAAACGCAAAAGCAAATCAGTGGATCGCAGCCCAGAAAATAGGGACAACAAAATCCAGAACCATAGGATCAACGAAGATTGGCAACCCCGGGAAACTAGAGCAAGAGAAAATTGACGGGGGCTCCAACCCTCCTCCGTAAGCAGGACCTCAATCAGAAAAGCCCAACAATGACATAGAAGAACCAGAAATCATGGACAACATGATACAACCAAGTCCCCCTCCAAATGGGAAATATACAGGGGCACCTGGGAAAACGACAGGAACCCTAGAAGTAGCCCCCTCTTCATCATATGCTGACATAGCCAGAAAGAAAGCACTAGATCCATCAAACTCCTCGGAGGATGAGATCCTAGAAAGGCCAGCTAAAAGAGCAGGAAGGAAATCTCGCAAAGAAGCAAGGGAGGAAGAGGTAGAAAGACAAAAGACCCAAGGAAGCCAACCCACCATAGAAATGTCAATCGACAAAAACACAAGAATAAGGTCTCTAAAAGGAGGAGGCCCATATACCCCCAACAACAAGTAATGAAATTCGTCTCTTGGAACTGCAGAGGACTGGGGAACCTTGTGAAAATTGAAGTGGTCAAGGATCTGATGAAAGTGGAACCAGCAGATATCCTCATGCTCCAAGAGACAAAAATCGAAGGGGAAGGCCTTCTAGAGATCAGCAAAAACAAATGGCAGAAAAACACAGGGAAAGCAATCAGTGCAAGGGGCTCCTTCGGAGGTACAACAACACTGTGGAAGGCAGAACAGTTCAGTCTTGTCAACTCCTACAACACTCAACATTGGAGCTTTACAGAGATGAAGGACATAGCAAGTAAGTTAACTATCACATTATTCAATTTATATGTTCCGACTTTGCACTCTGAAAAGAAAGAATGTTGGAAAACTTTAAATGAGTTTCTAGAGCAAAATTCCCCAAACAACATAATCATAGCCGGAGACCTTAACCTAGTCATGAATGGAAAAGAAAAGAGGGGAGGAAGGTCCAGAAAGGACCAAATGATTTTTGTAGTAGAAGACATAATACAACAGTGGAACCTAATGGATTTTAAACCACGCAAAGGGCTGCACACTTGGACCAATAACAGGACAGGGGAGGAACACATTTCTACTAGATTGGACAGGTTTTTGGTCCAAAGCACTTTGTTGTTGGAAATGAAGTTGATTTCCACTGCCATCCTCCCCAAGATCACCTCGGACCACAAACCCATCCTGCTTCTGCTAGAGGAAGAAGAAAAACTAGGCCCAATCCCGTTCAAATTCAGTCCATTGTGGAAAATAAAGAGTGGGTTCACAGAGACGGTCTGATGGGCATGGTCTACCCCAGTTACTGGCTCTCCCAACTTTGTCTGGGAACAAAAACTAAAAATAACAAAAAAATCCCTCAAGGAATGGAGCAAACTCCCGGAAAGCAATCCCAATACCCAAAGAAAGGAGTTAGTGCAGCAGTTGGGACAGCTGCAGAATGAAATGGAAACAATAGACATTGCCAAAACAGATTTGGAAAAGGAGCAAGCAGCCCAATGCAGAACTTACTGCTCCTTCAGAAATGAAGAAGAATACTGGAGACTAAAATCCCGTAGCCTTTGGCTGGAAGCTGGTGACAGAAATACATCCTACTTCCACCGTCAATTTAAAGCCCGCCTCTCCAGGAACCACATCTCCGAGATTACAACCAACGATGGGAAGCTTTGCAAAGGAATAGATCAAATAAAGGCCGCTGCTGTCTCACACTTCCATCAACTTTACAGCAAAGAGAACGATGACAATGAAGAAGGCTATAAAGAATTCCTCACGGACATCCCGACCCTGGTCACAAAAGAAGATAACATAGCATTACTGAGCCCAACCAGCGAAGAAGAACTCAGCAAAATCATCTGGTCCATGGATCCTGACAAAGCCCCAGTTCCAGATGGGTTCACTATCCATTTTTACAGGATCTACTAGAATATAATCAAATCTGACCTCATCAGAATGATAAAACGAGTCCTGCAAAAAGCAAAAATAGGAGGCAGCACCAATTCTACTTTCCTAGCTCTAATTCCGAAAGAAACAAACCCTGCCTCCTTTGACAGATTCAGGGCAATTTCCTTATGTAATGCCTCTTATAAGATTATTGCAAAACTCCTTGCAAACAGAATAAAACCTCTGTTGGGCAAGCTCATCTCATAATCGCAAGGAGGATTCGTCAAAGGGAGACATATCTTGGACAATGTAATCCAAGTTCAGGAAGTTATGCACTCCAGCAACCTCAGAAAAGAGAAAGGCATGTTAATTAAGCTAGACATGGCAAATGCCTTCGATAGAGTAAAGTTGTCCTTCCTGTATCAAGTGCTTCTTTCTTTCGGATTTGATCCTGAGTTTGTAAAACTGATACAAGCCTATACTCACAGCCCATGGATTGCCCCCTTGGTAAACGGGAGACCAACAAATTTCTTCAAATCTACGAGGGGGTTGAGGCAAGGATGCCCCCTCTCTCCATTTCTGTACATAATAATGGTGGATACCCTCAGCAAGAAGTTGGAACAGGAAAGGATAATAGGGGCAGCCCCAGGCTTGCGAATAACGAAGAATCTTAAGCCTATAAACCATGCTCTGTTCACGGATGATTCTCTCATGTTAGGAGGAGCCTCAAACAGAGTAGCCTCTGCATTCAAGGGCACTCTTCAAGCGTACTGCAAGGTGTCTGGAGCTCTGATAAGTGAAAGGAAAAGTGTTGTCTATAGTTGGAATGTTGCAGAACACGAAATTCAGAAGATAGCACGCACCTTGGGGTTCAAAGGGCACTCCAAATGGGAAAAGATACAGTATCTTGGGTTGCCTTTAACATTGGGTATAAACAGAGTCATCCTATGGGAAGGAGTCTTAGCAAAAATCAAAGGAAAAATCGAAGCCTGGGGAGGATATTGGCTCACCCATGGAGGCAAATTAACCCTGATAAAAGCAGTCATCTCCTCATTGTCGATCTATCAAGCGTCCTATCTCCTTGCACCCAATTCGATAGCTGGGCAGATCAATAAACTGCTGAGAGATTTCTTGTGGCATGGTGGGAAAGGGAATCAAAGAAAGTTTCACTTGGTTAGTTGGGAGACAGCCAAGCGGCCTCTGAGAGAAGGTGGGCTATAGATTCGTGATCCAACTCTTGCAAACACAGCTCTTGGTTGCAAAATCTTGTGGAAGATGCACAGCGACCCCACTCACCCTGTCAGCAAAACGTTAATACACAGATACATTCCAAATGCCCAAATCAGAAACCTTCAAAACGCCACGAGCAGGAAGACCACGATTGTATGGCAATTGTGCATCAAAGGGGCGCGATTTTTCATCCAAAATCTGTACCGCGTCCCTGGCAATGGAAAATGAACCAACCTCTGGACAGATAGGATAATGGGGAATTCGCCTCTTGCATTAAACGCCAACTTGATGGAAATTCATGATTTTCTTGAGCGCAGAGGTATGCAGAGAATCTATGATATATCAAAGTGGGATGAAGACGACTTATGGACAGAGTGGCAATTCGGCAATGTCCCAGATCATCTCCTCCAGCAACTTGAAACGCTCAAAGCAGAGCTTCGAGAGGCAGCTCCTGTGCATATGACAGAAAAAGACACCTAGGGTTGGGGACCCACAGGAACATACTCAACAGCTAAAGGCTACGCTCTGCTACAACAACAGAAAAATAGACCACTCTCGGCAAGGTTTTGGTTGGACGTATGGGACTCAATGGCGATCCCGAAGGTAAATTTCTTCTTCTGGACACGAATGCACAGAAAGATTTTGACTGGTGAAAATTTATTGAAAAGAAATATTGTCGGTCCACACAGATGCTCTTTATGCAGAGAAGCCATGGAAACCTCGGATCACTTATTTGTAGGCTGCCATTTCGCAAACAAAGTCTGGCAGCTTATCCTCCATGGCCACCGACATCTCAGTAGTGGATCTATTTACAACTTGGAAGGATAGTTACCCTTCTCTCTCCTTGAAAACATTATGGGCCAGAATCTGGATCTCCATCCCCAAGTACGTGTGTTGGAAGCTATGGCTAGCAAGGAATGAACAAATTTTCAACAACACAGAGTGGACCCCCAACATGGTAGCAACGAAAGCAAAAGGTCTCCTCCTAGAAACTTTGAGCTCCCAAAACCACAAAATTGACACCTCGTTGCAGCAGGAAGAAAAGAAGTGGCTCGACACCTCCGTGTTGAACCTTCAGATCCATAGCACTGAAAAATCCCATCTTGAAACATAATGGAGGCTAAGAGACAATCACGGCATATTCCAGAGTTGGTGGCAGAAACAAGGCACAACTTCAGTCTTCTTCGATGGTGCCTCCAAAGGAAACCCTGGGACAGCGTGAGCTGGAGGAATCATTTACTCCAACGAAGGGAAAATACTAGAAACCTTTTGTTGGGGTCTCATACATCGAACCAACAACCAAGCAGAAATCATGAGTTTGATAAAAGTCTGCCAGATAGCCAAGGAAAGAGGACATCGGGAGCTACAAGTGTTTGGAGACTTCGAGATCTTGATCAAAATGATTCATTCAAGATGACAGTTTAAAGACGCTGGCCTAAACAAGAATCTGCAAAGGTTAAGACACATTCTTAAAGACTTCACCTCCTTCAACTGCTACCATATACTCAGAGACTCAAACAAAGAAGCTGACAAACTAGCCAACGAAGGTTGCCTCTTGGCCCAAGGAGAACTCAGCGTAAACGGTGGAGACCCAATAAAAATATGTATTCCTTGAAAAGGATAGCAGCTTGTAAAAGAATGTAGAAGGTAGAAGGCTCTTGTGAAGGATGTAAGGCTCCGGCCAGCTGGATTTTTCAATCAATAAAATACATAACCGTTTTAGTTAAAAAAAAAAAAAACTCAGCTACAAATAATGGAGGTTGTAGCAGAGGTTTTTTTCAAAAAAATTGTCAAATCTTGTAACACTAAAACCTCCACTAAAATTTGTTCTCCTTGTAGTGATGTGATTTTATTATTTGTTATGAGCTATAAAAAACTAAAATTATTATATTTTTAACAGCCATCCAAAATAAAGACACACATAATAAGGAAACAAAATAGGATTGCTCATGAATCCATCCACGTGTACAAGATTATACTAAATGCATTAACGAAGATTCTAATACCACAGTTTTAATGGTCGTTAATTTTAATACAAAGACTCTAGTACCAAAATTGAAATTTAAGTGTATTTTTGCTCATCAAATATTAAACAACTAAAATTATCACATTTTTAACAACTATCCAATTGAAATATGCATAAAGTGAGGAAATAAAATGAGGTCATTCATGAGTTCATCCACATGTGCAACATTGTAATGAATGCATTAATAAAGACTCTAGTACCATAATTTTAAAGGTCATCAAAGCCTCTCGTACCAAAATTGGCATGTGATTGTTTTATTGGTCATCAAATATTAAAGAAATTAAATTTTCAATATATCAATAATTTAATGTAATATTTTACTTTTACAAAATGTCATATAATGTTTAACTCATTTTTTGTGAAATCATTTAAATTTGATTATGATGGTAAAAACATTGTAATAATTTATTGCCATATCATTTTTAACTCTTTTTCAAGGTGAAGTATTTGTGGTCCACAAAGATATAATATGTCAATTAAATATTTTTACAGACTTGAATAAATGATTCACTTAATGATTGCATGATCTAATTAATTTTTTAAAATAAATTGTTTGATTAAATCATCTATTTTTTTTGTTTGCTAGTGTGTTTGTGACCTGTGGGACAAACCTGTGGCTAAGAAACCATTACCCAGGGGTATCTAAGCTGTCAAAATCACTTGGTGATCGCACCCAGCCTAGGCCACACCATCTCTTATCATGGATGGATTTTTTGGTGTCTCCTCTTGATGGTAGCAGGTTTCGAACCTAGGTCGCCATGTGGAACGAGGCCCATCGAAACTGATAGCTCTATCGGGATTTGACTGATTAAAACATCTATAAAAACATGAAAAATTGTATATTAAATATAAAAATAGATTTAAAAAAAAAGAGTTTCATCTAAAGTGACCTTGATAATACTATTTGCTTATATCAATCTTAAAAAAAGAGACAACATGCATATTAAGATATTGAAACATGCAAATCTTACACTTAAAATGCTTCATAATTCATTAAAAAGATTGAAGTTCCAAACATTTTTTTTTCAAGACCATGGTGGTAATTAATTGTTATTTTTTCATATCCAACCTCCTAAAATGAAGAAGAAATGATTTTGATATTGTATTAATTTTTTAGAATTATTAAAATTTGGTGATAACTAATAGTTCCTACATAAAATTGTTAAACATCTTTGTGAAATCACTAGTAATTATACTTGTATTCTCTACCTATACCAAAATTTGAACTCCAATTACTTCAGTCCTTAAATTAATTTCTAAATTTGGTGAAATTACTCTTTAAATTCCTAAGTAAGAGGAATAAAATTACAAAGTAGAATCCACAATAAAAATATCAAAGTTGGATCCATAATAAACTACTAAAAATAGTATAGTATAATCCATAATAAAATGGTACATCCACAACATAAATGTTGCAATAAAAATATGTACATCACTCTTCGTTGTCATCACCGTAATTATCTTCCTCGCTTGGCATAATAACACTATCATTCTCAAAATATGTTTTGATCTCACATCATGTCTTAGTATGAACCATTGATCCCTATCCAACACATCTGAGTAAAAAAAAAACACTTGGTTGTAGTGTTTTGGGGAAAATAGTGCTCATTTTCATCCCACAACTTTTTGTAGTTAATACATATTATCCCACTATCACAATATTCCTTTACATTACTTTTATCAAAGGTATCCCACCACTTGCACCTAAAAATAACACGTTGGAAAGACGAGAATTTCACTTGCATGATCTCTTGTACATTTCCAACATAACTTAACTTTCCCTCTATTGAGTTCTAATCATAGTGGCTAGCATGATTAAATTGTGAAATTCAACCTCCACTCCATAGGCAAGTGTAAAATGTCCATCATTGGCATCCTCATGTGCCCACATAAATGGGATCACATACACCTACAAAAATGAAAACAAAGGATGGTGTCATATGTCTAGGAACCCAAGCGATAAAAACATGATACATGTTATAATTTAAACATGAATTATAAATGAACAATTTGGGTGTATATAATATTACCACACAATCTAACACCTTAGTGCAAAGCCATCACAAGACATAAGAGTAGTGGAACATTGGAAGAAGTCACCTAGGCAACAACTTCCCTCTCTTTAGTGAAGGAGGAAATGAAACACAAGGGAGGATTCCTTTGTAGCCTCTAAGAATCCCTAGGCAATACACTATCAAGTCTAGGGCCTCCTAGGTAGCTACTCAATCTACCACCAATGAAATAAGATAGAAAAAGTAAGGATAAGGTGGTGAGTAAAAGAAATTTTCAAATTTAACATAGTTACCAACTAAACGAGAACTCTACAAAGTTCTTGTTTTTGGGGGGGTCCAATTTTTTACCCTGTTTTTAAAAATGGTGCTACCGGTAGCACCCTCCCCTCCGTTTTTAGGTGGTGTTTGATATTTTAAATTTTTCGATCCACAATGTTTCCACATTATTTTTTTAAATGCTTATTTTTCATCTATTTTCAATTTTTTCTAAATATTTTTTTTTATTTAACGGTGCTTTTAGTCATTTTTTCATGCTTCTTTCAATCTTAAAAAATATTTTTTACCATTTAATTTTTTGAAGTTACGATTTTTCATATAATTTTGTCTCCTTAATTAATTTATTGTTCCATACCTTTTAAATATAGTGAAAAACATGTCCCTGAGGTGTAGGATAGTCGGTGACAGAGTGTGATGTTAAGGCACTCTGTGATGTTAAAGTCATTAGTTCGAAACCTGTGGGGACAAAAAATCCAGCCATGTTAAGGGTTGGTGTGGCTCAGACCGGCTGCGATCCCCAGGTGATTTTGACGGCTTAGATGCCCTTGAGTCATGGTTTCTCAGCCACAGGCTCGTCTCGTAGGTCACAGACAAACTAGCAAACAAAAAAATATGTAGTGAAAAACATCATTTTTAACACATTGTTTACCTTTACTTCAATAAATCGAAGAATTTTTTTTTAGATAAATAACACTATTTTTGAATATTTAGCAAAAAAATACACATTTTATAACCATATATAATAAAAAAACCTATACATTTTGGTACATATTCCTTAAAATAACATGTCAAATAAAACATTTTTATGGAAATAATTGAACAAAAAAAGTCTAAATTTTATAAAAAAATTATCATTTTCTTTCATATTTTTATACATTAGAAGTAAAAAAATGACAACATTTAATAAAATTTTCCAATGTATAGTGATTCACATACAAATAAAACGAAAAAATAAAATAAATAATAATAATAATAATAAAAACAATAAAAAGATTCATCACAAAACAACAATAGATACATTTTTATTCTTATATTAAAATATGAAAGTCAAATCATTACAGTTATAACTCATCAAAAAATTGCAAAATTGAGCATCGTCTTCAAAGGCATCTTTAAACTAATCAACAATATCATATATCCCAAATTCATCATTCTCAACAGACACATTATCATCTTCTTCGACGTCAATTTGTGCTTTCATTGTGTCATTTTGTTCTTCCATTAGTTCTTTGATATCTGCAAGTTCTCCAAAGTGATCATTTCCAATCATTCCTCCTAATGGTACTTGAGGTTCCTTTGACAATTTTGCCACATTTGATTCACTAAAATATCATTTCCTCAAGCTAACTTCTTGCATTTCATCTGGAAGAGATGGAATAGCATTAATTCTTTGTTGAATAAAACTGCACTGCATTGGGTCACTTTCAATGGCTATGCAATTCCTTCCTTTTTGTGGGCAACACACTAATGTTGTACCTAATCACCAAATACAAAATAAATAATGAAGTTAGATACTGTAAAAAGACACAAATTAAAAATAATATAAGATTGAAGTATGATTTCATAAATATTAGATCATAATTATTACGTGAACCCGAGAACAAATCCAAAACCCAATCTCCTTCATTTGAAAATTTATCTATAAGATAATTAATTAATGCTTGGGGTTTTTGATAAATGTTAATCATCTCTCCTTTCAAATCTTTTTCCTCATATGTTAGCTTTCTAACCACAACATTGTATACCAATATACTACTAGGAGTCTTTCCATCATTTGCATTGGCAAGAATAAAATTATAAGAATTATCTTTTGTCCAGGTTGCAAGATCTATACTCTCAAAATCACATTTAAATGATTATTTCTTGGAGCTATGAATATTAGAGTTGTGCCTGTAACATAAATAAGTGCAAATTCAATTAACTTATGAATTAATAAAATTGTTTTATAATCTTAATTGCTAAACAACACTTTCAATATCTTACCAAATAAACTGCATCCTTGTCTTTTATTTCCCCTTGAAGTTTGATTGTCCTAATCCTTGTTGTGTGTATGAATGAAATATTGTAAATCTCCAAAATGGTGGTGTTGTAACTTCTGTAAATCCCATAACCACTTTACTGAAATCTTGGTAAGTATAAGGCTCGGTATCATATCCAATGTTTTGGATATTATGACCATGAGGGATATCCACAATAACTAGGGAGTAATCTTTTTTAGGAACAATATTTGCAAGTTCTTCACAATCACCTAATATCACTTTGTATTGAACAGTGTCGAGCCCATTCCAAATGTAGTGATCAAGGGTGTCATTAAATTAAACATTTTGAACACATGTCCTTTCTTTTTTAAACTTGGATTTTTGAATAAAACTTTTGAAAGTTCCAGGTACTCCATATGCATTCTTCTTTGGCATCTTTAATGAATCAAACAAACATATAGTTATATATCTATAACTATTAAAATATAAATAAATTAACTTACAAACGAATAATATGAATGTAACAAATCAACATACATTTTAGAATGTAACAAAATATTGTTTCAATACTGCTGAAGAGATTGAATTTGAATAGTTGAGTTTAACATCATCCCAACTTTATTCATTCAACATCTTGACCATTTCCTATTGTATTTCCATATACACCTTGTGACTAAATAAAACAAAAATAATGTTAAACTGATATGTTAAACTGAAAAAAAAATAATTTTATTGTCCTAACATAAATAAAAATAACTCAACGGACTTACTTTTTAAATCCATCACACATTTGTTACATTGACAATTCTCCTAACCTAACACGTGATAATATAGTTATGATAAGTTTATCATCCTTCACTCCTTGTATTGATCTCCAAGGTGTTATAGCCATATCATCAGGAAGAATGTTTATGTCATGACCCGTCTTACTTGTGCCACATATCAATGGTTTAGCCTTCTTAACTCTCTGATTTTTTATACTAATATTTTCCCATAGGGTTAAGATCTCATCTATCAAATCCCATGCATGTCCAGTTATAAATCCCAATTGAAAATAGTTATCCACATCTCTAAATATATCACTTCCTTTGGGATTTGTTTCTTTTGTATTTTCATCATCAAGTGGGAATCCTATTTCCATACAACATTTCTTCTGAAACTTAACATCAACATTTGATCTTTCCCCGCTGCATATTTCAAAAAATTCATTATGGATAAATCTCACCCTTTGATTGAAGGTCATAGACATTATGTACTCGTTGTCTGTGTTATGATCCCATGCTAGTAACTTTTCTTCTGAATCTATTAAACCGACATAAATTATGCATTTGATTGTTTCAAAAAGAGGACTATTGGGATATTCTTGCATCAATTCTCTTCTAGCCTCTACAGAATGATTTCCTCCAATCACATAATATTTGTAGTCAAAACATTTTGATCTATCAAATTCTTCCCTCATAGGAAACTTCCATTGGGTCAACAAGAACTAGGTAGTCAACCACATGTGCATATGGATTGTACTTAATCAATGCTTTCAAATTGTGAATATGCAAGTGATGTGGTTTTCTAATTTGATATTTTTCCTGTCCTTCTGTGGGTTTATAAATTTGTTTCACATTCCACTAAATTGTGTGGCCATCATCAACTAAGTTTGTCGTCCTCGTTCTATTTTGAATGGCATTTTGTGTTGTTTTCATAATACCATCCTCTAGATCAACACCTGGTGTTATTATTTCTCTGCTACCTTTAGGACTTTCATTGTAATACTTTGAGCTAACGATGGCTTCTTGAACATTATCAACATTTGTTTTCTTCCTCTTATGATTTAAATGTGTCTCATCTAAATCAATGATTTCTTCATAATCAATAGGAATAGACTCGTCATCAACCATCGCTCTTTTTCGTTTATCTTATTTGTTCTTTTTGTGAGAAGGAGTGATAACCTCATTAGGACCAACCTCAACAAAATATTCATTTGGAGTTTCCTCATTTTCAAATGTAAACCTTTAGGATTTCTAGAATGAGGTTTTTTCTTTCTTTTTTCATGTTCTTCTCTATCTACTCTTGCAGGTTCAACCTCCATTACTTTATGTTTCTTTTTCCTTCCTTCTTGTGTCTTTTCAATATCAAAAGCGTTGATGACATCCATGATATCATTCTATGTAGAGTAAATGCCCACTAACATATGTGAAAGTTGTTCAGCAAAATCTTATAAAAATAAAATATAACATTTTCATGTTAAATAAAATTAAATCATTACCATGATACTAAAAATAACAAACAACACAAAAATAGAAATAAAAAACTTACATTGCCTTTCTCAATGTCATCAACGATGGATGCACATAATTCTAAAAAACATTCATTCTTGTTCTAATTTCTCAATTTGAAACAATATCTAAACTTGATATAAGTTCTCCCTTGTTTGCCAAGTGCATAAACAATATGTGTGGTTGGCACCAAACATATATCTCGTAACAAGCCAAGTGCATGATAATTTCCTTGCACATGTTCTAATTCGACACAATACAAATATATGTGATCTCCATTGTTTCCTTGCTCGTCTTTAACAAACCAAGAATATTCTTGTTTGTTTTCACCTTCCACAGATTTCCACTCTCTAACATTCTCCATTGCCTTTGATAGCTCAGGTGTTAAGCTATCATTTGGTTTCCTAACATTCATGGAGGTTCCAGTTGCATTTTTGGATGCCATTATTGCAGGTTGTGATCCAGCTATATTCATAGATCATTTATTTCCTGCCATTTTTCTATATTAAGTTTAACAAAAAAAAACTAGGCCTTTCACATTATAATAAACTAAAAAAAACAACATTGAATATAAAAACTAATTTAAAAATAAAAAATAAAATTTTTTTACCCATATGTAAAAAAAATTGACATATGGACTTATTGGGCTTATGCCAGGACCGTGGACTGTGACTTGGTTGCAGAGGGCCAGCCCTGTGGCCAAACTGTGGGTGTGTCCACGGCTTGGCCACAGGGCTGGTCGGGCTAGGGTGATGTCGGGCATCACCTCAACTCCCCCGCAGCTAAGGCATGGTCCCGCGCCCGGGGCTTGGTCGTGGGGGTTAGGGAAATGTCTGACATCACCCCAACCCCTCGCAAATAAGGCAGGGACATTGCCCAGTGACCACCATGGGCCAAAACTAATAAAATTTAACTAAAAAACAATAAAAAAGCTAAAAAATAAATTTAAAACTATACCTAAATTTGACTTTTTTTTCTTCTTTTTTTTTTTCAAAAAATCTTAAGGATTTTGTTAAGATTTTTTGAAAAAAGTCTCAATTTTTTTAAAAAGTTGGGTATTTTTTAGAAAAAAGTAGAAAACATCTAAACAAATTTAAGGTTTATTATTTTTTGCATGAAAAAATAGTATGTGATTCAAAGATAATCTTATAATTGTTGTTTTGGTAAATTGTAAGAATTTAAAAAATAACTAACCTCTGAAATGTTAGATTCTCCTCGGATGTCTTCTCGATGTCTCTGCCTTGTAGCTTGCTCCAAATCCTTAACAAATACTTCCCAAGATATAACACAATATAAAAATATAAAACAAGATTATGTATATATAACACAAACGATATAAATTATTGTTAGTATAACGAATGTGAGATAAATAAAAATTAGGTATATTGTCTACATATATACCTAAAATTATATGGATCATCAATATGTTTAATAAATGTGGGATAAATAAATAAACATGATAAATATTGTATTTAACATGTAAATAACAAAATAAAAGAGTAGAAACTGTTTTTAATTTTTAAGGGAAAATAAGCGAAAAAAAATTGGGGGGGAATTTAAGAGGGAAAAATTTGAGGGGGAAATTTTGGAGGGAATATTTTGGGGTGAAATTTTGGGGAATATTTTTTTTGTGGGGGTGAATTTTGGAGGAAAAATATATATTATTAAATTTATTTATATTTTTTTT